>CABHPQ010169958.1:0-27744 GCA_902168405.1 Peromyscus aztecus
CATAGAATTTGTGGGTCAAATGAAAACAGCAAAATTTATTATATTCCAACCTCTTACGCATACTCTTTACCCTGTAAGCATGAGACATTTGCTACCTCTTCCAGTGAAAATATCAAAGCATCATCTAATCATTTAATCACACTACCAGACTGCAGGATCTCACAGCTTCTAGTAGAATGTGTTGTACCCTCATTATTTATAGATGTAAATAAAACTTGCTTGTTCTTCATCTGTCCACATATGACACAGGGCCAAGATCTTTTCAAACACTTTCAATCAGAATGAGGAAACAGTGTTGTTGGGAGCATTTAGCTCTTGTGGCTTTGTGGGAAGTTAGAAATCTTGTAGATCGACATTGTAAGAAATCCCCTACAATCAGATCATCTTTTTCAGTCCTTGTGGGTACTGTTTCCAGCAGGACTCTGTGGTTTACAACTCCACATTCTTGGGGATCTCTCATTCTCTATTACTTTTCTTGGCCACAACAGAATAGGGCATTAAAGATCAGTATCTCCCTGGAGAGTGAAGAAAATGTTATTAGCTCAAAGATCATTTTAAGTCTCAAATATTTATAAGCAATTTTTGTCAATATAACTCACTCAAAATCTAATTAGTTTTTATTTCATGTGATTCTAATGTGTAATTATTTTTAGGATACACACCAGTTGTAGCTTGATGAACCATAATGTAAACAAGGTAAATTTAGTTGATTGGGACTCGAAGAATGAGACATACACTGATTATCTTGGTCCCTTGTGTGTTTTATATGAGAAGCATTGACTGAATTCTCCTGCACTATATAGTTTGTATCCAGAGTGCCAAACCCTAAAAGGCCCTTGTGTTGTAGGCTTGGTCCCCACCCTGTGATGTATTGGGACAGGATGCAGAGATTAGAAGTTGTTCCAGGTAGGAAGTTTCAGTGACTGATAGAGTGTATTCAAGGGTGTTTTGGAACCCTTGAATAGTCACTTTATCTTTTTCATTCCTGGCTATTTTATATGGTTAGTGACAGTAGCCAAAGCATGATAGTTATTACCAGTTACCAATCTCTTCATCTAAATTTATAACTATAGTCCAAATCACCATGCACAGCCATTTTAGAAAATATTGTTCTCAATAAAAATTGGGATCACTGAATTTTTCTGGATCCAATCACAGCTTTGGAACTGTTTGGTTGTCTACAGACTTGAGAGGAGTGTTTTGATCTGGTGGTTCCTTACAATGGGTACAGCTTTCTTTTTTACATTGGTTCACTATGTTACTGCCGTGGTAAGATATAGCATCAAAATATCACATAATTGTAATCACTACTTTTGTGTTTACTATGTCTCTGATAGAGGCCAATTATGTTTCTTCACATTTTCTTCATTCCATGAAGCAGGTTGAAAGGCATGCCGTTATTCTGACAGCAGGAACAAAAGCAGCCCCAGAAGCATATTATGGCTCTAAGGCTTATGTTAAAGTGTGACATTTGCCACTAATCCTCATATTTCATTGCCAAAAGCATGGTACATGCCTAGGCAATGAATGGAGCAATAAAATTTAATAAAATGAGAGTCAACCACTGATACTGAAAATGTGATTATTGGCATATGAAAGAAAGATGGGGAGGAAGTTCCTCATCATGAGACTTTTTTTGTATAATGTGGGTGATATTATTTTCATAATGTATTCATATACTGTGTTCCATACTTTTAAACTATTTTATTTGCTGGAGAGAAACTAGAGAAATTAATCTGGGGATACATGGAAAGGCGAGACAATCTTGCTGGCATTTTGCCTCCTTGCTGGAAGCAACATATCTTAATAGAACTTCTATCCTGTTGCTATGGAGATAGAACAAAATACTGCTGAACATTAACTCACTGCTACCCACCTGTTTCTCTGCTGACAGGCACTGTAGAACACTGGACTTTGAAATGTATTAAGGAGATCCCTGATGAAGGTTTCTATAATGTATGCCCAAATATACTTGTAATCAGTGATTTTAAATAATTCATAAAACATGAAATTTCAAGAGAAGCAAGTGAATGACAGACAAAGGAGTCCTTAGCATAGTCCTCCAAATTAAGCCAAGAGCATATCTTATGCAATTATGTTAGCTGGGGTTGTTAGTCTCTCCTCTCAATGCCCAGGCTCATTCCTAGAAGAATTTTCTGGCTTTGAGACAAGCACAGCTGTTGAGGACATGCTATGCGATTCACATTGCTACAAGCAGGAACATGTAAAAGTAGAGCAGGACAGTTTAAAGCAGTTCTTCAGCACAAACAACATGCAGGTCTGTTTGTTCAAACAGGGCTAGCAAGAACAAAGGTTGTAGGCAGACATCCGGCAAAGCATGCTAAGAAAGAGAAACAGAGATGTCATTCTGATTAGAATATTACAAATCTTTGTTGTTGTTACAGTGGCACAGTTCTTTCTGCCCAACTTAGCTTTTGTACAGAAAGACATGTTGTTGTTTTCTAGACAATGTTATCTGGTCATTAACTGTCAGCTCGAGATCATAGTCTCATCAGATTCACTTTTACGTGGTTGGTGTAGAAAAGTACTGCCATTTAGAATGATTCTAATGTGAAGTAATTTACATAAAATTTCTGGAAACAAAAAATATTACTCCTGAAGTACAATCATGTAATGTAGTGTATCAGCTAGATTTCAGAAATAACTATTATTTATAGGAAAATGCAATCCAATATTATTTTCTCATGAATTATCATAAATATTATTGGTAGTTGTACTTTATTTGTAAAAGTTTAAGGTAATTTAATTGCCTAAGCTGTTTTTCTTCATGTTTGGGAAAACCAGGTTAGTTGATGGTATCATTTCAAATTTTATTAATAGTTTCATCACATAGAAGAAAAATACAGAGAAGAAGAGGTAAGATATGTTTTCAAATGTTAATGTGTAAAAGACCAAATTTTATTATAGCATTAGAGACAAAATGTCTAAAATTAAGAACCGGTAGCTTAAGTAAGTAAGAAATAGGGAGACATTTCAACAGTAAATACATAAATAATTACAGAAAAGTAAATAAAATCACATGTGATGCATCTAGGACACAGTGAAATTATCAAACACTTGAAATAAAAATATGAAGAGATAGAGTAAAAACTACACACTTTTGAGGAAATATTGTGTGCAAACTTGATAAAATTGATGCAGCATAAATAAACACATTGAAGAAGTCCAGTGAAATCGTGGCAGGGTAAATGCAAATCATTACTGCAAATGTTGGGCACCATGGATAATGAGAACAACCTTGAAAGAAGCCAGTAGAACACGACACATTTTGTTTAAATGAAGTACAACAAGACTGACATATTTCTAAACAGAAATAATTGAATCCAGAAAGCAATGTAATGTTTTCTTGTAAGCAGCAAGATAATTTAGTTATGATTTCTGTGTTCAGTGTGAATAATCTTTAATATAAAAGAACAATAAATGTGTTTGCAAAATTGTTTTTACCAATATATCAGAGTCAAAAGAAAAAGAATATCAAGAAGACTTTTTATATGATCAATACTTACTTTTCCCTCTTCAAATTAGTATTTTAATACATAAAACCTGTGTGAGAGTCTGTGGATATGGCCTCTGGAAGCTGATCTTAACATGATAGTGGGGCTTCACATGTGACACTGGTAACTTTGTAAGAATAAGCCAGAAAGACAATTAGTTCATTTTTGATCTTGTGGAGGAGAAAATGTCTCTTTTCAAACTGGAGTGGATGTAACCAGGATCAACCATCCTAGCACCCAGATCTCAGAATGCAGACCCCAGAACTATGAATAATGGGTTTATGTTGCTTAAAGCAAGTTAGCTTATGTGGCATTATGATATAGCAATCTGAACTGTTATGACACCTACAGAGGCAGAAGTTGGTTCCAAGAAGTGAAGGTCCATAGCAGATACTTAAATATGTTGAGGCATCTTTGGAACTGAATAGTTGACTGAAGTTGTAAAAGTTTAGAGTTGCATGCTAGAAGAATCAAAGTTTGCCATAAGATATTTTTACAGATGATTCTCATGAAGGAATGGAAAAAAAAGAGAGAAAGCCTAGGGAGAAAACTCCATTTCCTTGTCCGGAATAAAAGCTGGTGGGAACATGGATTCTAAATACCATTAAGATGAGATCTCAGAAGTAAGGAGTGTGTTGTTAGGAAAGACATTGGTGGCCTTTGTACATAGTGACAAAACACTGGCTGGACTGCATTAATGGTCTAATGTTGTATGGGAAACTAGACCTTGTGAACAGAAACTGAGTGCAATGGAATCTCCCTAAAATCTATGAGGGTGACCCTAGCTAAAATGCTTAGCAGTGGAGGATATGGAGTCTCAACCAGCCATCTTCTGTAACCAGGCAAGACTTCCAGTGGAGGTATTGGAACAGCAACACAGCCACAAAACCTTTAGCCTACAATTTGTCCTGCCTACAAGATGTTCTGGGGTAAAGGTCACACAGAAATTGTTAGAGTGGCCAACCAATGACTGGTCCATCTTGACATGCATACAATGAGAGGGAGCTCACCCCTGATACTGACTGGAGGGCCAGGAACCAGAGGCAGGAAAACCCAGAGACCTAGGATAGAACCAAACATGACTGGCAAAAAGTCAGTGAAATGATTCTTAATGATATTCTGCTATACTCATAAAATTATTATGCAGTTAATGGATATTTTGAAGTAAAATGGCCAGTAATAACAGTCAGAAACAAAAAATAACTCAAAGATGTAATTGTGAAGCAAAATTGAAGTTTGGATATCCATACAGAAGAAAAATTTGATGTTAGTTGGAGGACACTAAGAACACAGACATATGGACATGACAGAAAAGTCAGTGTGGTGTGAAACATCACGTTTATGAACAGCTATTGTAGAAAAAAATACTAGTCTGATTTCCTACATTTCTTCTTGTCTTCTGAAACAAGTGAAGTAGAAATGAAGAAAGGCTATCTGATATCTAATATCTAATTTATTAGACATTACAGAACTATTCAGATATGGACATGTTTATTTGTCAATAGAAAGGGTAAGGACTATCAGGGGGTTGTTCCAGAGCATTGTTAGATCTGTAGCTGACTTCCTTTGGAGGACTGCCTTTTACCCACAGGTTTTTTTCCCCTATGAAATAGGGATGGCAGGGCCATAGGATTTTGGCACATCCTGCTTGTTTAATTCTCAGGCTCACAGTTGCAGAGGAATGTTGCTTCCAGGTGAACTGTAATTTAAGTCTCACCCATATATGATATAGCATTGCCTCCGATGATAATTTGAACTATTCGTTTTAGAGGTAGTGTTGAAAGGACATAAGATTTTTTAGGAGCCTAAGCATGGTGGCACATGTCATCATTCTAAGCAAGCACTGAGGGGGCTGGGGTAGTCATATTGTAAATTCAAGGCCATCTTGAGCTATAAAGTAAGACTCTGTACCCATAACACAAAGGCTAGGGGTGGGTATTAGTGGGAGAATGCTTGCTATTCATGCTTGACCTTATAGTTTGATTTCAAATACCACAAAGGAGAGTTTTGAGGCTGTCTGTATGAAATGAATGTATTTTCCATGTGAGGGCACTTATACTGAGAGGTGAGAGACAGAAAGAAATGAAAGAGATGTTAGTGTCTTTGTCAGTTTTCAAATGTTGAAGCTCCAGCTCCAATATTATGAGATTTAGAGGTAGATCCCTTGGGAAATAACTAGGTGATGAAGGCTAAGCATTTATTCATGTCACATGCATCAGATAGAAAGAGTCCAGAGAGCCTCTCCCAGAAGCTCACACAACCAGATAGCAGGATTTGATACCAAACAAAACAAGCAGATCCAGGTTGTGAAAATGATCTTGTTGTTAAATAAAGGGGTTATCAGGCACATCAAAAATCAATCGTTTAAAGTATTGATATAAGACACCTATGGCTTCATTTGATTGTTAATGATACAGGAGGTTTAAATACACCAAAATATGTATTCGCTCAAATTTTGACAAATTTGCAAACTTGATCCATTTTTCCTGAAATCTTCTGGTCTTCAGTATTTTGTGTTCAGCTCTTACTGAGCCCAAGCACTCATATATCTAACTCTACCCTGTATCCCAGATGTCCTGTGATTTTAGAGAAACCAATGAACTCCCAAAGCTCTCACCAGGTCAAAGTCTTCCACAACAGTCCTGAGATGCATAGTTCTATTGTAAGGACTTTGTACAGTTAACTCATTTAAATTGGCGTCTATGACATTGGTAAGTTATGCTTGTTTTTCTCACTTTGCAAAAGGAGAATATAGTATAGAGAAGTGAAATAATTTACATAAATCCAGGGAGCTAGTAAGAAGCACAAGCAGGCTAAGAAATAAAATGATTATGAGGTATACTGTTCTCCTGTTCCTAGCCTTTCCAGTTTTTTCAAAGTATCTAAAGTAACAGCAGGAATAAGGATTGATAAGGGGCAAAGCAACATGTAACGTGCAATGACAGGAACAGCTGCCATGATATATTTAAGACAAGGAATGGAAAATCCTGTGAAAGTTGACCAGGGTGAGGTAAGAGATCAGAGAGCCAGAAGGGCTCTTGTTGGCCAAATGGCCAGAAAGAAGGCACTCAAAGAATGACTTGCGTGAGCTTGGAAACATGAGATATGCCCTGACCAGCTGTTCTCACACCAGAGGCTCTGAGAAGAGCCTCAGACTGCAATAGAAAATAAGGGGATCCATGTTCCATATGACTGACCTAAGCCAGAGTCAAGAAATAAGTATCTGGAGAGAAGCAGTATCCATTGGAAACTAAATCATATTGAGACTTCTGGGGACAGAGCTTGTGATATTTAACAAAGCAAGGGCACAGACTGGATATATACAGGTAGCTACAGACAATTCTGCCATTCCTGATCATCAGCAATTAAAGATTTTTCTTTGTCTTCCCATGTTTTTCATCTGAACCTGTGCCTGTCTCATGGGTCATAGCATGGGGATGGAGTGTAAGGCTGTTTTTCCATTTTCAGCCCCCTCCTTACATGTACTCGAAACACGGGGTTTCTAGGGGATGTTCTTGTTGTGCACGTATTTACTCTGTTATGCATATCTTTATCTGGTTTACTCCATCTTGATTTTTTTTGAGACAGGGTTTCTCTGTGTAGTTTTGATGCCTGTCCTGGATCTCATTCTGTAGACTAGGCTGGCCTCAAATTCAGAGATCCACCTGGCTCTGCCTCCTGAGTGCTGGGCTTAAAAGTGTTTGCCACCACCGCCCAGCTCCATCTTGATTTTTATAGATACACATCTTCCTGTTCTAGGACTTGAGGATGATTCTGAACATCCCACATATATATATATATATATATATATATATATATATATATATGTAGGCAGAAAGTGAATAAATATACAATAAAAAATTTAAAAGTCTTAATTTTTGTTTTAATTTTAATTTTCTGTGTTACTTTTGTTTTTATTTTGGAGAAAGAGGGAAAGAGAGAGTGAGACAACATGAAGTTAGCTAGGTATGGGTGGATATCGATTAAATTAAATTAAGAAAATACCGAAGACTCTGTGATATAAAAGTTACTCAATACACAAAATGAGATATAACTGACAAATTCTTCACAGTATAATACTAAAATAATTAAATGTATATGTATGAACACACACACACACACACACACACACACACACACACACACACACAGAGGCCAGGATGGTAGTAATTATTGTGGACCTAAACAGACTAAAGAGACAAATTTACCAACGTCATAGACCTTATTCAGATTTTGAATAAAATAGAAATTAAAAGCCGTAAGGCATATGGAAGATTGAGGATATATATTAACATTTTTCAGTTGAATTACCTTTGAAGCTATAATGCCATCATATTTGTGCAGTAATAAAGCAAATATGTGAAGATGGATTGTCGGTGGATAAATAGGGGTGGAGGTGGATGGATAAATAGTGAGCAAGAATGCTAATCTGCCAAATTGTAAATAATTGGTGAATTTAGGTGAAGCTATTATAGAAGACTACTTTATTATCCTTTCAACATTTCTTTGGGTTTGAAATTTTTCAAAATAAATAAGTAGGGGAAGAAAGAGGAAAATTGCATGGAAAAAAAGCAGGTTTGTTTTGTTCTGGGTTGGGTGAATGATCCATCTTTGCCGCATTCTGTCCTGTCTAGGTCGCCGACCCCTAAAAGCCTCTTCTGGTCAGGCTCAGGGATTGGCTGTTGTGAAGTGGCCATATTGTCACCAGATTGTTTGAGTTTTTCTTTTTCTTTCATTCTTTCTTTTTTTTTTCTCTCAGAAAGGTGCTGTATCCAGGCTAATGGGGAAAAACAGGATGGAGGGAGGAAGGCGAATGAGTCAGTTGCCATGGCACCGAGCAGTGAAGGGCCCCTCTAGCCTGGGTTTGACGTGTGTTTATAATCCCAAGAGGTGATGGGGGTGGGGAAAAAGAGGAAGAAAGATGGGGGCTTAATTTGCTCTCACAGATTCTGGCTGCCCACGGGGCTTATTATCCTTGATTGCCTGTTTTCTGCTTTTTGTCACCATGGAGACAAGTGAAAACGTGATTCTACCCAGATTCGCGCACTTTGTTAGATGAATGCCTGGCCCTGCTGGGCCTGCTGGGCCTCTGTGGTAGGACAGGGCCCCTGCAGAATGCGTGGGTGTAAAGCCTTGTGATTAGAAGGGTGGCAACCATGAGGAGTGCTGTGCCTCTGCGGGTAGGGTGTTTGCTAGAACAGTCCCTCATTCCCTGGCCAGTACATCTCAATCAATTTTGTTTTCAAGGCTGTGGATTGAGAACACTTTCTGTGCCATTGAAGACACACTGTGTAGTGTGGTGTGGTGTGGTGTGGTGTGGTGTGGTGTGTGTGTGTGTGTGTGTGTGTGTGTGTGTGTGTGTGTGTTTGTGTGTGTGTGATTGAGAAGTCTATTCTGTGTCTGCAAGACATTCAGAATTTTATCAACCCCCATCCACTCTCCATGGAATGGTATTTCAAATAAACAGATTCTGTTCACAAGAGTAAATCAGGTGGCAATGGCCTGTTGATAAAATGTAAAGGCTCTAGCAGGTGGGCAAGCACTGGTAATCAAGGACACACCAGCTTTCAGAATGAGGAGGTCCTAAGAGAACACGCTTTGTTAAGTGCTAAGATTGACACTGGTGAGCCATTTTTTCAGGTATTTGACCTAAATGACATAGAAAGTTGGAGTGTCTTAGATATCAACCATTTGAAGAGCACAGGGGTCTTCTCGAGGGCCATCACCTCCTTCATGGTTCCATAAACAGACAGTTTTTGGGTTCTCTTTAGCTTCTTATCTCTGAAAATGATGAGTGGTGGCATTTACAAAGGGCAAATATTCAACTTATAAAGATTAAGAGTATTTCTTTTCCAGGAAAGAGTGCTATTCAAGAATATATGAATAATCTTGCTACCCAGAGTGATGAACATATTTAAAGTAGTCAAATTTTCGATATCATCTTCAAAGAAATAAAACTTAAAAAATTTGGTGAGTCTAGGAAATATTCCTAATAGCCTAGACAATCTTTAGGAAAAGGACTGAATATCAAGGCACCATGTTACATGTTTTCAAATATTACAAAGATTAGTAAACAAAATAATACTAGCATGAAAAATAGACATGTCAACAAATAGAATAGTATAAAGAACTACAAATGAAACTACGTACTTATGGCCACTTGGCTTTTAACTCAGGCATTCTGAACATAACAATGAGAAAGAGATATGTTCTTCAAAAACAATATAGTTAAGTGATTATAAATATTGGCAAAAATACGATGAAGAGGAAATCTTTAAGTTTTAAATTTTTATTATGAGCACATGCATGAGGTGGAGATTACTTTTATGGAGGAGCCAAGAAACAACTTGGTGGACTCAGTTCACTCTTTTTACCTTATGTGGCTTCTGGGGATAGAGCTCAGATAGTTAGTCCAGAAAAGGAAATTTTTATACTTTTGTCAACAGGATTCTGAAATGATACAGCAAATTATAGATAATAGGACAGAATCTCCCCAAAAGCCTGAGAAGAGAACCCTTATGTGTCTCAACCATCTCAGGTGGTGATTTATCCTAATGGAGTAGCGGAATCACAGGAAGGTTTCTGATCCATGTTCATGCAGCATTGCTCACAGTAAAAGGATGTTTATGCCACCCAGGTGCCTGCCTGTGAGAGAACAAGAAAGTTAATGGATTTTATAATCACAGTTGCCTATTTCGTCTTCAAACAGCAACAGTGTGCTTGGATCTGGAAGACATTATGCTTAAGTAAGGCAGGTACTGAAAGATCAACACTTCATGATACATGAAACATCGAAAACAGAAATTCATGTAAACAAACGAAGAAAGATGGTTACCAGAGGCTGACAAATGGGAAGGAGAAACAGACCAATATTACTCAAAATATTTAAAAAATGTCATCCTGACAAAATGAATAAGGATTCTGAAATCTATTGGGAAGCATGATGCCTATACTTACAATGCATATTCAAAAATGCTAAGAAACTAAATTTAAATTTTTTTCCTGCAAATCATTGTGTCTGTGTATAGTAATTAGCTTGATTTGATGATATAAATATATAAGAAACATCACATTGTGCCCATATCACATATATTTACTGCCTCAATTAAAATAAAATATAATTTAAACATTTGTCATCACTATGAAACTGAAATTGATGCTAATTCAGCTTTTATTTGTCGCTTGTTTTCTCAATGTTTCACTAAAGGGAATTCAATTTGCAGTCTTCACCTAAAACTATGAAGTAATGAGCATGGTTCATCTTGGATTATTTCCTGAATTCTATCCTCAGAGGAGATATTGAGTCTTCAGTGGCCTGCAACATACCCATTGTGCCCAGGTGGGAGCATCATCATATTTTCTTATCTTGCAGCCATCATGAAACAATCAGTTCTCTGTTCACAAAACCATTGACTCTGCATAACTCCTATAACACTTTGGAACTGGTTATGGAGTTCACATTGAAAATGTGAAGAAAACAGAAACTCGAAGTATTTTGAGGCTTCCTATTTAAATTTTATGTAAGGATTCTCATCTAAGACTGCACATGGAAAGGAAAGAGTGTGTATGAATTATGAGTGTAGCAAACCACAAGTCTTGATGCAGACATCAAGCTGTGTTCCTGCTTACTCACATTCATCATTGCAGAAATTTGCACTTGAGCATCCTGGACTTGCCACAGCACTGAGACAGAGCCATGAGTTATGTACATATCTGAAACAGTTGTTTCTGAGGACCAGTGCCACATCACCTCAATGTAGTTTAAAGAGAATCTCACTGTCCAGTTCCTAAGATGTGTTCCAGGGGTCCAGATAACTCAAACTTTCTGCTTGTGGCTTTATCTCTTTTTGTTAGCCCTACAATCTTGTAATGTGATCATATGGAACTTAAACAGAGGCAAAGGATATATGGCAAACAAATATTGGACTTTCAACTATCAGAATTGTGAAGTAAATAAACTTCTTTTCTTTAGAAAGTTTGTAGCCTCCAGTTATTTTTGCTTTTCTGTGGAAAGAGTTTTCAGGGTGCTCTTTAGAAGTTTCTTCCTACTTATCTGTGATTCTCTCTGTTTATAACTTGAGATTCCATGGAAATGGCTCTGGAGGAGTCACAGATAACCATAAATACAGACAACATTTACAGCTGTACACATGAAAAAGCAGTGGCTCATCAAAGCAGGGCCTGATAGGACAGAAGAGAGGCCAGAGAGCATCTGATGAAAACTGAGACCTCTTACTGTCAGCAGAGCTTCATAATGGAACTTGGTCTCCAAGATCTCTGTCTGTGTAGCTGCATTGTATTGGAGCTGCAGTCATTCCATGGAATGGGCTCTGCCAGGGAACTGATTTTTTGTCCTACAAAAATTAAGATTATGATATAATTACATTTCTCCTTCTAAAGTCTCTCATGTCTTTCCTTGCTTTTCTTTCAAATGCATGACTTCCCTTTTCAGCATCTGTCATCACATACAGTCTGTATCATGTTACTTTAATGTGTGTTTACAGGGCTGACCATTTGGTGTTGGATACCATCTGGTGTGCTCTTTCCTGGGGAAGCCTATTTCTACTAATCTCAGCATTCCTTAGATGCCTATAGTTCTTTCTGTAGGGTTGAGGCCTCATGTGGATTACCTTATCCACTTTGGCATGTCCATTTATGTCTTTCTTGTTGAGGTCACATTTGGGAAGTCATATTTGGTACAGCTTCTGACATTACTTTGAGACGCAATCTCACAGACAACTTCCTGATCTTGACTTTGCAGTTTTTCTGCCTCCTTGTCCACAATGTTGCCTTGGTCTTCAGCGTTACAGTACTTTGCTAATATGTACATTGAGACTGGGCTCCACAACTCTGAATTTTGATGGGTTGTGTTTTTTTGTAGTGGTCTTTCTTTGTCTGTTGCAAAGAGAAGTTTCCTTGATGACAAGTGAAGACTACACTTATATTACTGAAGACACCATGTACTTCAGAAACAGGTTCCAAGAATCCCTGAGTTGGAACTCACCTGAATGCTTTCTCTCTGAGGACTAGCTTTCATGTTACCAAAAGGTATTGCACAAACTTCCAAAGGAGGAAATCAACCAATGGTCCTACCCAGGTGTCATGACTATGAATCTTATCAATGACCAGCACAGCACAATATCACTAAGGCTACATTAGTGGCACACATATTTTGGTGGTACTCAGCAGATCACTAATTGGACTTAAGATCCACTCAACAGTTGAGAAACCATGTCTGTTACTGGAAAACCAACAAAGTACTCAGTGCTAGTGAAATAATGGTTATTGGAAGAGAATCTACAGCCACTAATTTACTAAGCCAGCATAATCTCTCTCTAACAATAGTCAAACACTTGTCCTTATATCAGCAGATAAGAGAATTTTTTCTTAACCATAATCCTGTTACATTTTTAATGGGGTGTGAACCTAGTGGGAGACAAAATGATCATGATTATTAGTCACCAAGCCTTTCTGATGAGCAGACTTTCCCGTTTTTTTTTTCTCTGGTGTTCATGGAGCCTCCTATATATCTCATCTTAGCTTCTGCCTGCTTACTGCTCACCTAAGAGAACAAATGTGATATGAAAGCTTGTGAATGGGGTTATGTCAATCCCTACAATAGAACGTACCTGCCTTAATGTCTCTCTAAACCCTTCTTGTTGAATTGTTAATTAGTAGACATTGGAATCGAATCTCACGTGTTGCCTACAAAACTGTTTCTTTATGCCAGCAAAATGATCCTAGAAAGCACTGCTACAAGTCTATATCTTTATGTAGAACATGGCATTGTATGTAGAGTAGGCATAAAAGTGAAAACTGACAATGGTAATGCTTTTGTTCTCACTGTGATTTCCCTTTCTGCTCCCACACTGTGGCCTATGGCCTCACAGTGGCAGAACTGAGAAATAGGAATTGGTATACAAACATGACATTTAAAGACTATGGCTTGGAATCTCAGAGTCATTTTGATTTTGCCTTTTCCAGGCAGCCAAGGATGTTGGGCATTTCTCTAAGTGTTTCTTAGCCATTTGAAATTCTTTTGTTGAGAATTCTCTGTTTAGGTCCGTAGCCCATTTATAAATTGGATTATTTGTTGTTTTGATGTCTAGTTTCTTGAGTTCTTTATATATTTTGGTGTTCAGCTCTCTGCTGGATGTGGGGTTGGTGAAGATCTTTTCCCATTCTGTAGGCTGCCATTTTGTTCTATTGACAGTGTCCTTTGCCTTACCAAAACTCTTCTGTTTCATAAGGTCCCATGTATTAATTATTGCCCTCAGTGTCTATACTACTGGTGTTCTATTCAGGAAGTTGTCTTCCATGCCATTGTATTCAAGGCTATTTCCCACTTTCTCTTGTATGAGGTTCAGTGTTAGTGGATTTATGTTGAGGTCTTTGATCCACTTGGACCTGAGTATTGTGCAGAGTGATAGATATGAATCTATGTGGATTCTTTTACATTCTGACATCAGGTTATGTCAGCACCATTTGTTGAAGATGCTTTCTTTTTTCCATTGTATAATTTTGACTTCTTGTAAAAAAAAAAAACAGGTGTCTATAGATGTGTGGATTTATGTCTGAGTCTTTAATTTGATTCCATTGATCCACCTGTCTGTTTTTATGTCAATACCATGCTGTTTTTTTGTTTTTTGTTTTTTTACTATTCCTCTCTAGTGGAGCATGAGATAGGAGATTGTGATACCTCTGGAAGTTATTTTATTGTACAGGGTTATTTTAGCTATCCTAGGTTTTTTTCCATATGAAGTTGAGTGTTGTTCTTTAAAGGTTTGTAAAGAGTGTGTTGAAATTTTGATGGGGAATGAATTACATCTGTAGATTGCTTTTGGTAAATTGGTCCTGGACTCTGAGATTCCATCTTACACTTTCAGAATGGCTAATATCACAAACACAAATGTCAGCATATGTTGGAGAGGATGTTGAGCAAAGGGAACACTTCCCCATGCTGGTGGAAGTACAAACTTGTTCAGTCACCTTGAAAATTGCTATGGTAGTTACTTGGAAAATTGGGAATCAATTTACCTCAAGACTCAGCTATACCACTCTTGGGCATATATCCAAAGAATTCTCAATAATACCACAGGGACACTTGCTCAACTATATTCATAGCAGTTTTATTTATAATAACCAGAATCTGGAAACAACTTAGATGCTCCTCAACCAACAAATGGATAAAGAAGATGTGGTACATTTACACAATGGAGTATTACTCAGTTGTTAAAAACAATGACATCATGAAATTTGAAAGCAAATGGATAGAATTCAGAAACAAGTCATCCTGAGTCAGATAATCAGCAAGATAAACATGGTATGTACTCACTCACAAGTGGATATTATCTGTAAAGTAAAGGACAAGCATGGTATAATCTATAGGCACAGACAGGCTTGTAACAAGGAAAGTCCAACAGGGGAAATCCATGGATCCCCCTGGGAAGATGAAATAGAAGAGACCTCTTGGCCGGTTGGCGGTGGCACATGCCTTTAATCCCAGCACTCAGGAGTCAGAGGCAGGTGGATCTCTGTGAGTTTGAGGCTAGCCTGGGCTACAGAGTGAGTTCCAAGAAAGGCGCAAAGCTACATAGAGAAACTCTGTCTCGAAAAACCAAAAAAAACAAAAACAAAAAAAACCCAAAAAACAAACAAACAAAAAAAACCCCAAAACAAACAAACAAGCAAACAAACAAACAAAAAGCAAGAAGAGATCTCCTGGGTGGAATGGGGTCAGGTGGGGATGGGAACTTGAGAAATCGGGTTGGGGATGGATGCAGGGGGAGAGTACTGAAAGAGATGCCTGGAAAGGGGGGGGGGGCATTTGGGGGCCAGGTAGAAACCTGATGCAAAGGAAACTTCCATGAATCTACAAGGATGACCCCAGTTAAGACTCCTGACAATAGTGGATTTGTAGCCTGAACTGGCCCTCTCTTGTAATTAGATTGGTGACTACCCAAATTGTCATCAGAAAGCCTTCATCTAGTAACTGATAGAAACAGATGCAGAGACCACAGCCAAACATTAGGCCCAGCTCAGGGAATCCTGCTGGAGAGAGAGAAGAAGGATTCAAGGAGCTGTAGGTATCAAGGACATCACAAGAATACCCACAGAAACAATCTTCCTGGCTCATAGGAACTCACTGAGTCAGGAGCAACAACCAGGGAGCCTGCAAGGGACTGGCCTAGGCCCTCTACATATATGTGACAGTCATATAGCTTGTTCTTCTTGTGTAACTTCTAAAAATGGGAGCAGGGACTCTCCGTAACACTTTGGCTGGCTCTTGGGAACCTATTCCTTATGCTGGATTGCCTTGCCCAGCCTTAATACATGGGGAGGTGCTTAGTCATATTGCAACTTGATATGATATGCTTTGTTGATACTCAATTCTCCCCTTTCTTAATAGAAATAGAGGAGGAATGGATTGGGATAGTGGTGGAAGGGAGGTGGGGTGAGGGAATGGGAGGAGAGGAGGGAGGGGAAACTGTGGCCAGAATGTAAAATAAATAAATAAATTTAAAAATGAAAAGACTGTTGTTTGGAATTTGGTTCTTAAAGGGAAATGTGTTAAAAGGCATGGAATACCTTGGATACATTCTCCAAAACTTAAGTTGAAATTTAATTCCTCTTTTTAATACCAGCTTGCATGTATTCATGTATTCATGCTTGTTTTTCAGCATCATTTGTTGAAAGCATGTTTTTAAACATTGAATTGTTTTAAAAAGCACAAATATAAGTGATCATGAATCTGTTTATATTATGTACTCTCATGTTTATGGATTGAACTAAATCTTCATCTAAATACCTGAGCTATTTTATTCTGATCACCATAGCTTTGTTGAAGAGTCTAATTCCCCACCCCTGGCCAATATTTTACTACTCTACTCTTGCTAGAGATCAGGTGACTATATTGCATGGATTTATTTGCAGTGTATTATGTCCCTTTTATTCATTTGTTCATTTATATTAGTTTGTACTCATTTTCAGAACTCTCTTTCTGACTGCTAGATGTTGACTATTTCTGTTGCTAATTTTCTTTCTCAGCACTACCATTCAGTGTTTCTCAAAGGAGTTCTATTAGACTTTTGTCTAACTTTAGAATGGTATTTCAGCATTAGGTGTGCTTGTTGGCATTCGAATATCACTGTAAAAGCAGCCCACAAGTAAATTGTTTCTATAACTGTTTTGCAAAAAAACTATGCACACATAGGGAAATATTAAAGCAAACATGTTTACCAAGCCGGGAGGTGGTGGTGCACTGGTGCACGCCTTTAATCCCAGCACTCAGGAGGCAGAGCCAGGCAGATCTTTGTGAGTTTGAGGCCAGCCTGGTCTACAGAGCGAGATTCAGGACAGGCACCAAAACTACACAGAGAAACCCTGTCTCGAAAAACCAACCAAACAAACAAAAATACCAACCAACCAAACAAACAAAAAACATGTTTACTATGGAAGAAACAATCCAGCCCAGAATTATACCATTACTATCACCCTTTACATGGTTAATGTATGCTGGATATTGACAAAACTTTTCTGAATCCAAGCACTCATCTTTTGTTTTTCGTTACTTATGCACAGACTGATTTAAATTTGTCCTCATTTATCTTGCACTTTTGCCAGCATCCATTCACTGTGGTGGATACTGACTTGTTGGAGAAAAGAGTGGAAAACATCCTCTTGATCAGCTGTTTATACATGCAAAATCAAAAGCAGATTGGACCTTGGCAATGGTGAGTTGAGGGTTTAGAAAAATGAACACACTCCATGAAACCTTATGGAAGCAACAGAACACAGGCTGTTTGGTCTGTCCTGAGGTGTGTTTGTGGTGAATTCCATGAGCAGAGCTTTAGTCTCACAGGGAATCCATCAGGATAGGATTCAGAGGTAGATGTTAGTTAGTGCACATTATTGGGATTTCTACTTTCTAAGATGTTGACAATTGAACTTCTTAAGGAAATGTGATTTCTGATATTTAATCACAGATTTCTTTTCTGAGGACAAAAGTATAAGTATTAGTTCAGTTCCAAAAGCTTGAAAAGGTTTTGTGGCTCTTTCTTATTGGCAGTGTTCCTACCCTTCATCAGGTAGCAGAGAGCCATTCCTTCACCTCTTCTCGCTCTCTCATAAAACTTGTCCTTCATACTAACTATTCTGGGAGAGGATAGAACAGAGCCTGGGTTTAACAACATGCAATTGCGTCACCTCTTCTTTTTCACACCATTTCCTTTTTGGTCATATGGTTCTGGCTTTTCCTTAAGATATGTCAGTGGCATGAGGACACCACGAACACAGATACACCAATACATCTTTGAGGCCACTAGTTAATTACTTTTGTTATATATCCAGGAGAGGAATTCTTGTAATTCTCGCAATGGATCATTAAATGAGTCTACACATTTTACATATGTAGAAATGTGGTTTAACAGCTGTAATAATCTGCATGTTCTCCATAATTCAGATTTTCATTAATGTCCATGGAAAGGTAACTTCTGTGGATTTGAGTTCTTAAATAATCAGTGGTTCAGCGCATCTTTCTTGCTTACAATACTCATTTCTGTATTTTCTTTGGAAATACTTGTTTAAATTCTTTTTTTCTTTTTCTAATGTATTTCATTTGTCTGTTGGTTTGATGTCTTGGGTATTTTATGGATGTTTAGAGAATTCTCATTGCATATAGTTATAGAGGAAGGCATGGCAGGTGTGACTGTTCTCCTAACCCATCCACCTGTAATCATGAGCCATCCCAGACAGAAGAGGCAGGAACCTATGCTATACATAGATGGAAAGGCACATATTCTAGAAACATCTTAATCACTATGGAATATCAATCACAGCACTTTCATGTGGATGATAAAATGCCCATAGAGTAAGGAAATATAAGGAACTCTGGATCAAGAGCAATGTGACAGTCAAGCCAGTGCTTATCATAGCATTATGCACTTTGCTTTGATAGGCTGTTTTTTTTATCATTTTAGAAATATTTAGGGTTGTGTCCTGAACCCTATACTAGGAACTTCAGATCACCAAGGAGCTCTTTGAGTGGAAAAATAGTCTTTCCTAGGAAAGATCACACCACTTGGTTATCCAGTACCAAATGGAGAAAATGTGTTCTCTAAGCTTCAGTTCTTGCAGCAGTGTGGTTTGTGTTTGTTTACTTGACTGTTTTCCTTTTTCTTTCGGACCGTATCTCACTATGTAGTTCAGGATAGTACCAAACATATGATCCTTTCGTCTCATTCTGCCATCCAACCAGGAATGTCACACCTGGTTCTCAGGGTCTGTTGATCCAAGATGTACATCATCCTTAAGACATCCGTGGATCTGCAGTGTAAAGTAGCCAGATTTTGAGAGCACAACAAGCTTTTCTTTTACCAACACCTTATTCAGTTGTCTTATAAATGAGCTTCTTAAAACCGTTGTTTAATTAGTAATGTAGTGCGCAGTATTCCAGCTACCTTTGCAGAAATGATTGAGTGTGTTTTGGTTTTTATTGGACTAATTTAATTTAAATGAGGAAGGAGAAATCTCATATATTTCAAAAAAAAAGAGATTAACTAGGAATTCCAACTTTTTCATTAGTGAGTTAAGAGTATGGAAGGCATAAACATCTGTAAAATGTGATATAGTAACACTGCCTCACTTAGAAAAATGAACAGGTTTGCCTACATCCATTAATCTACAGAGGTTCTTGTATTTGCTTTCTGAGGCCATTTGCAGTAAGATGCTTTATATAGTAAGTCTCCCATTCATTGCCAAGGCATGTTAACTACAGGGAACTCTCAAGAAAGATGTATACTCTATCCACCGAATTCTGCCTAACAAACAACCCCAAAGAGCAAGTTCTTTCTTGCATAACTGTTCCATGAACATGGGCCCATCAAAGAAGTCTGTAATCTTCCACATGGTATCAGAGACCTAATCTGTGAAGACAGGAATATCTGGGTGGTGATTCTAGTAGGCAAAACTGGGAGCTTAGAGAAGCTTCCTTTTATCATTTATGATATTCCTGGACAGGTACAGTTTAAAGGCTGGAGCTAGCAACATGAATTCTGTGTGTGGCCTGAGCTTTTCAGTGTATAAAGTCCTGTGGTAACTGTGTGTTGTGAATATGAGCAGGATTCTTCTGTGACTTCAGCTCAGCTTTCCACAAATCATCCTGTACATCCCCTGTCCATGGAAATAGTCACAAGTCCACCCAATTAAAAAGGGAGGAGCATTGAAACACTTCTCCATAGTTGTAGTATCAAATCACTGTGAATAGTTTCTACAATGACTAAATTTGGAAAGAGTTGTGTATTACTAGTAAAATTATTAGAGGGAATAGATGCTATAATAACTCATAAGATATTATTTCTGATTATATGTGGAGTTTTTTATAAATTTGTTCAATAATATTTTGAAAGAAGAGAGTGGCTATAAGAAGAACCATACAACCTCATACCCTAATTCTGGTTATACATTCTGGTCAGTCCTTCCTAGTCTGATAATCTGATCCCCATAATATTTTTCTAGTGGTGGTCAAGACAAAAGCTAGTGTATTTGCTTCATGATTTCATCTAAAAGCTGCAATTATATTTAATATTTTTTGTTTATTGGTTTGAGAACATGGTGAATCTGGCTAACCTTTCTGAGTGCAGAATAAAATAGATTGTTCCTGCTTGAGGGGCCTCTGGAAAGCATGGAGATGGAGCTTGCTGCCTTAAGTGATTTCAGTGGCCTTGAACACTTGACAATTCCACCCCTCCCTACTTTTCTCCTTCTTTACCTCCCTCCCTTCTTCCCTCTTTCCCTCCCTCAGCTCATTTAATCTAATTTCAAGAATCTGGGTAGCTCCAATTATAAACTTCATCTCTAACTCTCCCTCTCCCTTTTCAGCTCACCTTTCTGCTCTCTTTTATGGAGACAGCTTCTTGTTGTTTATCTGAGTCTGGCCTGCAATTTTTTTTGTAGCTCAGGTTGCTCTCAAATTCATGCTTTTCCTTGAATTCTAAATCCTTGCAGAACATTAGTGTTACTTGCATGTGGCCCAATATCTGGTCATTTTCTGGACCATGACATGAAATCTTGTAATGCTATTGAAGCCAGAAGCCATGAACTTATTGACCTCATTCTCCAAGTATTTTTTTAATAACTACAAATTATAACTTTAGCAACATGGACCACTCCCCTTTCCTGAATTGCTCTGCCCATGATTTGAAATAAATACTAGAGTGAATTTGTTAAAAAAAAAACATAGCTTATTTTGTGATTGGAGCTTTAGTGAGAATAAAGTCAGGGTGAGAAATGAAATCTTCCATATGAATCTGCAAGTTTATAGTCTGTGCAGTTAAAGCCTGAAGAAAGAGCAGTAACAGGCTACATGGAGGTCAGAGCTATCTGCATCCTTGAGAGAATGTGGCAGGAGGGCTCCATCAGTACTTAAACGAATGCAGTATGAACGAAACAGAACATGAACTACATTAGATTAAAGTGAAGGCATTTTAAAATGCACAATAGCTTAGCACAATGCAGCCAGCACCACAGCAAGAACAATACCAATCAGCAGCTGCAGCTGGCTGCAAGGAAACTGAAATGAAGACCCAGAAAGATGCTGCTTATCTTTCGTGGTGACAAGACACAAGGTTACTCCATTGGCGGGCTGTCAGTGGTCAGGCAGACGACCTGCATTCAGAGCTTATAGTTTGAAAAGGCAACTTTGGGAAACTGAATCTCTGTTCCTAGTGGCTTATATTATCTTCAAATAGTGAAATATCACAAGAAAGAAATCAGCTCAGAATAGAACAGAGCAGTGCACAATCAAGAAAAAAAGCAAGTGATCAAAAGAACATATATTTAAAGATAAAAAAGCAAATGCAAGGTTCAGATAGATAAGCTGCTTTCTTCTCTGGGGAACATACTTGGATATGGTAAGGGAGTGCTGGAGGAGGGTTAAGTGGCTTTGTTTTTATCTGCAGGTTTTTCTTTATTATAGGAAAATATATGCATGCCAGAATGTGAAGTTTATCCTTTTTAATTGCAAGCAAATGTAAAGTATGAAAATCTGTTGTTTTTTATTAAAGAGTCAAAATATATATTTTTATCTGAATAATAGAAAAAAAGAACCAAGCAGTAATAAATCTTTAAATGACCTCAAAAATATTCCAAACATCCTAAATTTGTTAACAGTTAGCAAAACATTACAGGGTAGGAGCATTCCTACACTCTGTCTGTTCCAGGAGGACAGAAAGATCTGTTTTCCTCACCTTTGATGTTGAATAGAAAGTCATGGCCATAAACAGAGAAATGGGTTACTGACCAGCCCTCAAAAATCTGTGAATGGAGATACTGCTTCAATGTGCTTAGTAGAAGCACATACATTCATAACTAGACTTCTGTGTGCTTAGGAGACTTAAAAAACAGTAACTATGTCATCTGAAGAATTAAACAGCCTTCAGATCAATAGTTCTGCACCACAATATGCCAAGCCAATAACTTCACCCTAGTTACTTACTCATAAAAGTAAAACTATATGTCTGAGAAAAACACTGCTCAAATTCTCATACTCAAATTTATTTTTAATAGCCCTTATATAGAATATACTCAAATGCCATTCAACAAGTAATAGATACACACTTGGCATATTTTTCAGTGGAGTGCTACTGCCCAATGAAAAAGGGCTACCGATAGATGGATGCTACAGCACACACAAATATCAAAATACTACGTTTAGTGGAGGAAAAGATAAAATAAAGTTTTCCTTTCATAAAATTTTATTTATAATAGTTTATGAGAAGCAAACTGAATCTGCAGTGTTAGGTCATCAAGGAAGTCATAGACCTCAGAAAAATGTCTGGGAAGTTCTCAGTCTTATGTAACATTTTAGATGAGCTTGGGAAGGGCCAGCTCACTGTCAAGCAAGGGAAAAAAAGGCTTCTCCTCCAGGAGATGTCATCATGGTGCTTGCCAGAGTCTCTGCTCAAGCTTTACCCTTGGAGATTTCTAAGTTCAAGGGGGGAAAGGTTTGTCTTTTTATTACTTTTCTTTAACCAAGCTTCTCATACTCTTCAGCTTCCATATTCCCCATGTGTTCCTTTCAACTGCAAATACGATCCTCCTAAAAACATTCATTTTCTATAGAGTTCTTTTTTTTCTGCAGCACACACATGAACACCCAAATACGCACGCACGCCCTGAACATATTAGTGACAATGGTTGGAGTAAGCAGACTGAAATCTTAAGTGAGTGTTATGTAGGCCTGAGGAATCCACAGAAAACTGGACAGTACATTTAATGTGGCTATCAGACACAATGTCAAAATAGGAATTGATTATGGGTCTGTTTACTATTATTTGGCATGTTGCTTGAGATTCAAAAATTGAACTAGTACTTATATTAGCAAAACAAACATGAAAGTAGACAGATGTGCTTTATAAAATGTGTGCAATACCTCAGCACTAAAAATTGATATGATAATTTTAAAAAGATCTATGTAAATGGAAACAATGGTTATGAACAAAAGAATCAATAGTTAAGGCATTGAGTTCACCTTCAGTGGTTACATAGGTAAGTTAAAGCTAATATATATATACACAAATATGTATATATATATATATTTATATTAGATTCAAAGATCATTCAATCAGCAACTCAGCATTTTTGTTGAGGTCTGCAGCACTTGGTCACCAGAATGGGAGAAACGAGCTGTTACTTTTATCTCACAGGATGCATACATTTAAGCAGAGATGGATTTCAGAAGTGAATGAAAAGTCAGTATGGTAAAGCCTCTACAAAAGAAAAGGGGTAATATTCATTACCTCAAGTTGGGCTAAGTTTAGTGATTCAAAATATGAAAACATTAAAAAATAATTGTTTGACTTTTACCAAGCATACTTTCACCCCAAAGGAAAGAAAATCCCTAAATTGTGAAAAATTATCAGCAATGTCTATTCCTAGGGAGCAAATTATATCTAGATTACATAAAGAGAACAATCTTATGATTCAGAAATAAGGCAAACAATTCAGTGAAAACTGAAAAACAAAGAGGATTCAACTTGAAAGACATACAAGCTGCTGTAGAATCTGCTCAGGGTGGCTAGCCATCAGGGAATAAGAATTGCCATCCCAGAAAATGCTGCTGCTTACCCATACAGAGACCAAAGCCCAGAGCAATGAAACAAACAACATTCTTATATATCGCTCTGTGAGGACAAAAACATGTAGGTGTTCTGCAAAATAGGTTGATGCTTTCTTAGACAAACAAACATATATTTACCTTAGAACCCACCTAAACTTAACTCTATCTGTTTAAAAAAGGAATACAATTATTTGCAGAATTAGTTAAAATATTATGTGTATTATGTTCAGGCTTTTATAACAGGGAATACCCCAAATTTTCTCAACAATTGAGTAACTAAACAAATTCTGTAATATCTGTAGAGTAGAAAACTATTCATCTATGAGAAGGAGAAAACTACCGACTCACAGCAAAACGAATAGAGCTCAAAACTACTAAGAAAAAGAGAAGAGAGTACATAGAATTTTGTGATAGCTGTAGCTTGATGCGTATGGAATTGAAAGGTAGGAAGAGTCTAATTGTCATGAGTGTCATTAACTTTTGCATGAATTGAGCTGATTTCTTAAAATGGATAAATTATACCACGTGTAATCTAAGCATAAAGATGACATTTAAAAAAGGAATGAAGAGATATGGTTTTTATCAATCAGTAATATTGAATGCCACAGATGGGAAGTGAAAGGGTCTTGAATGTACATTTATACTGAGGGAGGCTGGGAAACGGAGGAGTCACAAAGCACCTGAAAGAAGAGTGATGTGTGTGATTTTTGCCAGCACCATTCTCTGCCAAACAAGATGCTGTGTGTCACTGCCACCACATTCCCAGGTTGAAGTCTCTTATGTCTGTATGGTCCAAAACAAATCCTGGCTGATCATATAATTTACAGGATGAGAGGTATCAATATACTTGATAACTCTTCTTTCAGCAAAATTTTGTTATCTGGTTAATAAACAAAGTGCTTTGATATCAGGTTTGTGGGAAAGGGAACATGTGTATGGGTCCTTTCCATATCAGAGATGTTTGCAAGGACCAGTTAAGGCACTTGTCTGTATGTTTACCAGTGTGGTAGGTAGATGTGCATGCAGGAGAGAGATTAAATGAGAGATAAGACAGGGTTTCACTCTCATTCCCACCTCCCTGAAGACACATCTATGCACTGTAACAAATCCATGTTCTTATCTAAAGTGCAAGGACACATTTACTATAGTTTAATATGTGTGGCCCTCTCTGCAGATTGTCTCTAGCACTGATTGTGTGGGACAGCTATTTTATTGGAGGTACAAATTTCTTGATTTAGAGAAGCTAATATCCATATTTTAATGTCTTAGGAGTGGGGGATGAAGAGTTTGAAATTTGGCATGTAGTTATGAACTTGGAGGTGAGTAATGGTTTCATAAAGAACGAATTAAGAAAACAGATGTATCTTAGGAAGCCTTGCCCAGATCTAAGAAATGCGAGCAGTGTTCCATTCAGCTGCTTTTCCTGGTCTATGTGCTGTCATTGCAGAGACTCTGCAGAACAGCCTTGCTCAACTCTAGACCCTGGGGTATTACAGTTGGACATGAGGGTTGGCCTGCGAAGTGGTACATAGATTACGAACCAAGCATTCATACTGAGGAAACACCTGTGACATGATTTGAGGGAGGCTTTAGAGGCAGGGGATTAGAATAACTTTGCTGTGTGCTATATGCTCCACCAGTTCCGTTTATCTTTCTAGGCCCTCTAAACACATACACATTGCCAGCTAGAGCATATACTAGAATTTCAAATCTCAAACCATGATTCTTTGTAAGCTTATAGAGTAGTTTCAAAGCTGCCATTTATGAGAAGTAGCTATGGTATGGTGTACCATGGCATATGGAATGAGGTGGATCCTGTATCCTCCCAGAAAGCCACATTCGCCTTTAAAGCCTGGGCATGGGACCATTTTGGTTTCTAGTTTAATCTGTATGGTGACCACTCTGACATTTTCCTTCATGTTGTGTTGCAAATCCTGCCCTAGCCACTGTTCTTAGTTCCCATCTTCCCTATCATTCTTTAACCAAATGCAGTACATCACCAGCTCATTGTTTTCTTCCCTCCTACCTGCTTGTCCTTCATGTCTGTGGGCTACTAAAGACATTGTGAAGAGGCACATCTCTGGCGAAGCCTCCTTAGGGCCACACAAAACAAAACAAAACAACAAAAACTATTGTGCATCACGAAGCTGGCCATATAATGTAAATAGGGACAATATATTCCAAGATTGTAAGATTTTAAGAAAAGAAAATTGTATTAAATAAAGTGAAAGAAATCGCCTAATTGAAATCTTGACTAGAATTGATGTTGTGTTTTCCTGTGGGATGAGGTCAGTACTTGGAGCGGCAGATGCTTTATGAGGGCTAAATGGAAACAATGGCAATCTCTAAGGGAAAAGAAAAAGAAAAAAGAAAAAAAAAGAATGAGAAGGAAAACAGAGCCATGTTTCCTGTCTTTTCTCTGCTCAATCCAGGTCCCTAACTCCCCGAAGAGGGTCCTGTCTAAAGCTGCAGGATGTGTTATTTCATTCTGTTTATTAAAACAAAGAACATATTTTGTGTTTCTGACATGGATGGGCAGTCATATGCGTCTGAGATCGCCTCCCTCGGCACATGGGTGGAGGGGGGACGGTGGGGGAGATGAAACAGGCTCAACATGCAGAGCTCTTTGTCCTGAGCTAACATCTTGTGCTTACCCTCTCCAAGTGTTCAATTCCCCCTTATCTCCCTCAGATAGGTTCATGAGAAGGGATAATTTATATTTTTATCTGCTTTTATGCTCCCTACTAGATCTTTTTTTTCACAACCCACAGAAGAATACATAGTATGTTAAAATGAAAAATAAACGTATGAATAAAAAACCTGTATGCACTGATAGAAACCTCTATCTTCTGCCTTTCTCAAATAAGTTGATCCCTGGTGTTTTCTAGTAGTGTGTGGACGAACATGGGTATGCTTCTGGTCAGCTGATGTGAAGTTCTGCTTCCCATCACAGAAAAAAGTCTTGGATCCTACAAGTAGGTGAAACAAAATACAGATCTATCCATAAATATAAACTATACATATTCTATATCCAACTTTTATTGACTTCATGTTCTGTTAACATGCCGAAGAGATAAGGGCTCCCTGAACTCTTGAGTTTAACTGAGGATTCACATTCTTCGGCCACTTTAGTAGTTGAAATTGCTTGTGCACACCTTTTGCCTGCCTCACACATTATTAATATTAAACATAATACCCTAACTTGAAAATTCCTTAAATGTATCTTTAAATGTTAGAGTGAACAGAATTTTGACACAAAGGTAACTTTCTGAAATTACCTGAGAGACACAAAAAGCAGATAGTCTGAGATGGGGTTGATTCTAGACTAATACTTCGAAGTATTTTCCATTGTTTCCAAGGATATTAGCTTTAGATAAGTTCCAACTCTGTGCCATGAAGGGTAGCTGAAAATACAATTGGAAAACTTGCATCTGTACGGGATACTAATGCCAGAGGACAGAGTTTGTGACAGTTAAATCAGATAGATATGGGAGAGTTTCAGAAATAAGAGTCATATGGGAGACCTCTAGTTCTGTAAATCCACTCTGTCCAACTCTAAGTGATCCTAAAATGATGCATAAATGGTAGGCTTGACTTCCTACTGGAAACCTGAACTGAGCCTGGGTTTCCACCATCTGCAGAAGAGGCTGCTTGCAGTTGTGTTCAGCCAAGTTGACTGTTTATTTATGCATCAAATAATGATGTTTTGTTTAAGAGAACACCATGCTCTTCACAGGATACATTGCTCAAAATGTAGCCCTGCTGTTGACTGACAGATAACAGTATACATGTATTTATCCTAAGAACATGTAACAATCAAGAGTGTTTATACTGTGCAGTCTACAATGGCTAGACATATGGACAAACAGGAAAGTGTGATGGCGTGCCCAGAAGCAAAGACAGGGAACAGAAACACAGCAAACGTTAGTTGAAGGTCTGGTCTTTTTAACAACTGGGAAGATGATTTGGCCATTAATAAAAAAAAAGCTTAAAGTCTTGTCTTGAGGCAGTTTTTGGGACAAAACATGAACTCAAATTGGAAAATTTTGAGTGCATAGGTGTGAATTTTGCTGTTGTCAGCTCCAATCTTTATTTTTTATTTTATTTTATTTT
>CABHPQ010169959.1:301-40544 GCA_902168405.1 Peromyscus aztecus
CACACACACACACACACACACACACACACACACACACACACACACACTAAGATTAGTATGTGCAGATACACATTGTCACTTGGTCATCGCTGAATGTCCAATGACAAAATGACTGAAGGAATGAAACCATGTGTGGTGGCACATACCTATAATCTCAGAAATTAGGAAAGGGAAACAAGAGGATCAGGAGTTCAAGGTCATCTTCAGCTACAGAGAAATTTGAAGGTCAGCCTGGGCCACATGAGATCTTTTCTCAAAGACTGTATGTGTGAGCATGAACTCCTATAGATAACAGTATTACTAAATTTTGAAAGAAATGTCACCCCATCCATAATTGATTTTCTGTTTAAAACTTCACTTGTTTGTATGATTTTGTTTGTTTATGATAAGTTATTGTTTGAACTTTCTATCAAGTCAAAGCTGCCCTTAAGTTCCTAATCCTTTTTCCTTCACCTACCAACTGTTGGGATTACAGGCATCCTCCACCACTGTCAAGCTGATACAACAAAACACCATAAAACAGACAGCTTACAAACAACAGAAATTTTATTTTGTTCTCTAGGCTAGAAGTCCACAATCAAGGCATCAGCAGATTTGATGTCCAGTAGAGACCTGTTCTTTTGGGTGTAAAGAACATATCCTGGGTGTGTGTCTTTTACCTGTTAGAAAATTGAACCTAGCAGTTTAGGAGCTCTTATAAAAAGGCACTGATCCCACCATTCACAGGGAGGCCCCATCCTCATGACCTCATCACCTCCTCAAGGCTCTGCCTCAACATAACTACCATGTAGGTTGGGATTTCAATATATGAATTCACGTAAGAACATATTCAGAGCATGGCAGCTTCAACGCTGGTAGTGTAAAGGGAATAGAAGGCAAAGCAAGGACTCAGGAGACAGAGGTTGGATCAGAGAGAATTTGGAGGACTTATTTAACCTCTGTGGCTCTTCATCTAGAGAATAGGGGTAAAAAAATAGGACTAACTTATAAGATTGTTGTGTGGTTAAAAAGATTGGATGTATGAAAAGTAGTATAAGAAGTCAGAAGACTTTCTGACATAAAACATTCTATATTAGAATTCATTATTATAATCACATTAGGTAATTGAGTTATTTTTATAAATTGAATGTAATGTTACAACTACACATCACAAACATTATATGTGTGATATATACGTATGTATATATCATGCACAGATATATAAAAGAATCAGATGAAGGAGATAACTGCATAAGTAATTAACCCATGAAGTTGAATTTTTTGGCTAAATCTTACAGAAAATATCCATAAATTAATGAGAAATGAAGAATTCAGGATTGATTCTAATTGGAAATTTTCTTGTGTCCACCTCAGAAATTTCGATACCAGGAAAGTGTGCCAGGTGGTTCAAGAATTGAAGTCAAGTTTCAACTGACTAGAACTTCCCCACCATGTGAATCACAAGTTAGAAGCAAAGCAAAGTCGAACTGACACTCTAAAGTTGGGTGTTGCTGGAGAATTTCTCTCCAGCTCCCAAGTCCCGCCAGTCCTGGAACCCACTATAAAATAAACACACAGACGCTTACATTATTTAAACTGCTTGGCCATTAGCTCAGGCCTATCATTGTCTAGCTCTTACTCATATTTAGCCCATTTCTACTAATCTCTACTTTGCCACGTGGCTCGTGGCTTACCGGTACTTTACATCTTCCTTGTCCTGGCGGCGGCTCCAGGCAGTCTCCCCTATCCTTCCTACTTCCTCAATTCTCCTCTCTGTTAGTCCCACCTATACTTCCTGTCTGGCTACCAGCCAATCAGTGTTTATTGATACAGAGTGATATCCACAGCAGTTGGGGATTGATTTGGGGAAAGCGGTACTAGATCCTGGCCTTGGGGTCACAGGTCCTTGTCCAGGAAGTTCAGGTTGAATCTGACCCAAAGAAGATGTTGCATTCCTCTCCAGTTAGCATCTTGGTTAGACAAGCCCAGTAGGTGGGTAGGTCCGAAAAGCAATGACCAGCACTTACCATCTAAGGTCAATGCCACGGCTTTTCTCAGCTCTTCCACCTTCTTAACTGCCTCCAGCCTTTCTTGTCCCCTTCTGTTCTGCACATTCTAACTGTAGCCATTCGCTGTCGAGAGCTATATTGATTTTAGAGGTGATTCCTAAAATGAAGCCCTTCCTCCTTATATTGGGAATGCAGTGATGTTGACCTATGTGTCACCAGGCTTGACTGAGTTCTTTCTTTTCTGTTTGTGGCCGTGAACCCCAGAAGAAATGATCTTCCCCAGATTATGATCACCATATAGGACTGTTTTACAGGGTGGTGGGGAGGAGTATGAGTAAAATCAAGCCCATTTTTCCAGTTGATTCTGAAGGCCATTCCAGAACTGTTGTGTCTTCATTCTGAATTGATCTGTCATGAGCATTCATCTTGACTGTCTCAAGCTCTAGAGTTCTGTCAGTCTCTGAAAGGGGAAAAAAAGCAGAGTGTAAGTAAGAACTACATATTCTAAAATGTCCCCATCTCATTATAATGGAATCGGAACAGAAAATGAGTTGGCCTGAGGGCTAGAGAAAATTGTGAAAATTGTCATGAGGCCTGGCTCAACCACAAACATCATGTAATGAAAACAACATGACTTCTTGAAGTCAACACACCAGCTCTGCCAATTACCACCTGTGTGGCCCTGCATGCACAGCTTAATGCTTGCCTCACAGGGCTGAAAAAAAATCCACTAGACGGTGTTTGTAAGAGAACTGGCTCAGTAGATACTTCAAAATACACCCCTTTCTCCTTGTCTCTCTCACCAAAGGAAAAAAAATGCAAGGAAAAACCTAAGGAGTGAGACAATGGAAAAAATAACCATCTATGGTGTGAGCCAAGCTAAACATGGTAAATTTCTGTTTATTACTCACTCAGAGAATCTTCCTTGAATTTTTACCTAATGTGGATTATGAGTTCGGTATTAGGTGTTGTGTGACATGTAAAATTAAGAAACACATGGTTTCTATCCCCAGGAAGCTTAAAGGCTTATAAATTACCAAAGGTACATATGCAAAAAACACTAAGACATGCTTTTATCTTAATTGAAGGTCTAGAATGGGTATCAGCAATTATGAGGGGACTTCAGAAGTTAAGAACTGAGGCACAGTTGCCCCTTCCAATAGTATCTCCAGAAAGGCAACCAGATTTATCTTATGGTAGATAATAGCTCCGGAGAAAGCAAAGGCATGACTTTCTGTGTCTTTTTAAGACTTGGACCTTGAAATTATATGTCATTGCTTCACTATATTATATCATTATGCTGTTTGAAGAGTCACCACATTAACCTACATTAAAGAGGATGAGAGTGGTCAAAGACATGAGTATGAAAATTGATGAACCAACAAAGGATCTTAATGTATCAGACCACTGTAAAATGCCTGTGAGATAGCATCTTTTAACCATAACCATTGGGAGACAGGAAGTCCAGAAAATACAGAAAACAGTATGGAGGTAATCCTTTAAGAAGAGACATCATGACTACCCTTTAAGAGAATTTCTTGCCTCTACCACAGCACTAAACAAAAACCAGTAGCATCAATTTGTATTCTGTGTACTCTCAGAAAGCTAAGCTAGCCTTTTGAGACATACTTCTTGAAAGAGAATCCACAGTCTCTTCTCAGAGAGAACACTTCATCATTCACTCCATTTCCCAGACACAAATGATCTAAATGGCTCAGTGATGGCTTTATGCACTCTAGGATAATTAAGTTCAGTATCAAAGAGAAGGAAACCAATGAATAGTGAGTGGAAAGAGCCACAATTTTCCCTCCCTTCAGACGGCCAACATTCACAACCCCCAGCACCTCTACAGAAGAAATCTAAAGTTAGACATAACAAAACCAATGGGCGTGAATAGAGAGGTGAAAAAGAAGTCAGGTTTGTTTGCTCGATTTTGTTTTTCAAATAAACCCAAGTAGACATTTATTAGCTTGTCCTGATACTCATTTGTTTGGGGTACAGTGTGTCTTGTCTTCAACTTGCGATGTTTTAGTGATTTTTCTGCTCTCCCACCTAAAACACTGAGATTAATAACTGCTATGAAGAACAACCAAAAAGCAAGAAGAGTCTGAAACTGAAAGAACTATGGTATCATTTTCTTTATAGCTAAATAAAATTCCACTGTATGCATAGCACATTCTTATAATCCATTTATCTGCTTATGGATATCTAGGCTTATTCTCTATCTTTGCTATTTTGAACAGAGAAGCAATAAAAAGCATGACTAGGTTTGGGTATTGGCCAAGAGTGGTATATTGGGATCATATGGTGGTTCTATTTCTAATCTCATGAGAAACTTCAATACTGATTTCCATAATGGCTGTAAGAGATTATTTAATACAAAGGGAAGACTATTTGTACCTTAGGAAGAGGAGATTGTTTAAGAAATGGTTGGGAAATAGACACTGATGGTTAATGAGCTCAAATGACATGCACCTGAATGAAACAGCAGCAATCACTGTGAGTTGTGTTCTTGCCACAACATTATGAGGCATTGCCCCTGCAACATAAAACACCTTACTTCACCCATCCAGAATTCATTCCTATAGAATTTCCAGATACCTCCTACCTAAAAATACCATAGTGCTTCAGAAGATAGCTTCTGTATTCTTTTATAAAGATGTTATCAATGTATATTTGTTACACAGTGTTATGAATTTTTTGTACAAACTTTTGAATCTCATAATGGCATTTCTATTCAAGTATATCATGTACTTCAACCACATTCATTCCCCATTACCTTCCCCTGTTCCTCTCCCTCCTGCTATGACCTTTCCTCTTCCCAAATAGTCTCCTTTCCTTTTTCATGTATTACATATATTATATGAAATCATATACATATTATTTTATACTTCCTTCTATTCCATTAATAAATGGACACTCAAGTTGTCAAATAGGATATTTAGTTAATAGATTTTTTTTAGTTTTAACTCTATCATGGACTTTTCAGTTTTCTGAAGGTAGTTAAGTGCATAAAAATATTATTTGGCAGAAAAAGTGTAAAATCCAATGTGAAGTCCCATATTTTAGAATGGTTACTCTAACTACATAGATGTTCACTGAGATATGTAGAATTTGCATCTGGTTAATTTAGCTTTGTGATGCTTTTTATTTACATAGTCTTTATGAGAGAGTTCTGATAAACATGAATAGATAAATGATTTTTGTGATAAAGCAAATTGACTTTGAATCAAAGTACATATTAAGTTGTTTAATGTTTTCCTTCAAACAGATACATGTTCTATACATATTCTCTGATGCAGAAGAGAGAGAATAAGACTATGAACTAAGCATCCCTCGGCAATCAAACTTTTCAGACATGGAAAGTTGCTTTTAACACAAACTTCAGTGTTGCATGCATTCGGTACCATACGCTGTCTGTCATTCAGTAAGTATTTACAAAGCATATCAGTGGTCCAGATTCTTCCTTAAGTGCCAAAGGTGCAAAACTAAGCAAGGTATAAAACATCCTTGGGAAGAGAACAGCTCAATGTCAATAACATTGAGTTCCATACTTTAAGGAGAATAAAAGAAGATACAGGACCTAATAAATTCATGATACAAACCATACATAAGATCAGTAGAAATAGTAAGGACTAATGTGATACAGAATCCAGAGGAGGAGCGATTATAGAAACTGAAATCCTTATGACAAATAATGAGCATGAAGTGTGAAGATGGAAAGCCTGCTCCAGCTCAGCCATGCCCATTCTTTGTATTTCCCATTTAAATGCCATCATGAAATACGTCAGCAAAAGTAAAATCTATAATAGATTCTAATGAAAGTCTCAGAAGGATTGAAATCCTTCTTTTGGGCTTGACACTTGTCCCAAGGAAGCCTGCCATGTATCAGTTCTGATAGAACACAGCAGCCACTGGTTAAGCATTCCATCTCCTCCAGGTGTCTTTCGGAAATGTACCCGATTCATCTTGTGTGAGGTGAAAGACGTGGTCGGGCTGCTGAGCAATGAAATCATTCAAAAAGAACCCAGCCACCACAAGCAAGATATTGCTGTATTAATATTTGATTCAAGGGAGTGTGGGACTGGTTATCAATAATTCAGTCATCATTTAATATCAGAGATGTGGATGTTGTATTAGTTTACACATTTGAGTGACTAAGATGTAGCGTGTTATTGCTGCTGTCACATTTCTTATGTTACACGATGACAGTGTGGCTTATGAGGACCGAGATGATATACCTATTCTGCCATCCAGATTCATAAAGCAATTGGGAGCAGTCAGGCCATCCCCACTGGGATGAACTGTGAAGAAAAATATAGACTAAGCATCCTTTTTGGTTTGGATTCTCCCAGAAGAATCTATCTGAGATAGAGATCCAAAAGCAAGTAGTTTAGGAGATGAAGAAGGGTAAGGGAGTGAATGAGACATGGGCGAGACATCTGGTAATTAAGGATGCAATCGTCACACCAGCTCCCACCTTGGGTGTCTAGAATTTAATCCAGCAGACTCACACTGAGAGTCGGTGCAAACCTTGCCTCTGAGTTATCACACCCAAGGGATGAAGGAGCTGTATTTATACAACAGTTCCAGCGTCATGGGCTGAAAGCTACCCCAGAAGAGTCCTAATTCCTTAGCATTTCCAGTGCACTACATGAGCAGAAAACACATATCTCGGGTAAAAAATCCTCAAGCACAGAAGTGGAAAGGTCTGTGCAGTTGGAAACATGCATGACTAGATGCTGGCAGTGTCTACTACCGTGTCTTAACAGCTACCTCTCTATCCTGTCTCAGCTGCCCAAGCACACAGAAGAGAAAGGAACTGGCACTTATTAACTACCCACTGTGTGTCAAATGCCTCACACATATCATCGCTTCTACTGAAAGATAAAAACATGTCCCGTTTTGCAAAGCAAATAAGCTAAGTGTGAGAGAAATAAAGGATTTATTACCAAAAGTGGGTCTATCCTACTGACTAAAGGAGAATCTAGGCTCTAATCTTTCTAACCTCAAAGCTGGTATCTTTCCCATGAATAACGTTAGAATTGTGTGCAGCCGCACTGAGCAATAGTAGGTGACTTAGACCCAATATGAACACACAAATTCTAACAGGTAGTTTCCAAATATTCAGCCTGTCAGTCCTTCCTAGAATGTCCTTTTCCTTTTACATCCATCCATCTAAGTTTGGCAGCTTGTGTATCTTGAACTAGCCAGCAAAGAAGACCAGGACTTCAGCAGGCAGAGTGAGGCAAAAAGAATAAGAGGAAAAATATGGCGTTGGTGTTTTAAACATGTTTCTTAAATCAGTCTCAAACATGGTGAAGTAGAACTGCATTTTCAAGCAAAATCTGAGGATGTCCGCAGAATGCTGAGGGAAACAGAAACCTTAAGTCTGTGGATGGAGAGGGACTAAGAGGGAGGCTGAGTCCTGCCTAGCACAGCCATTAAAAGCCAGACAATGGATCCTGTCTTCCTCTTAGGATCAATAAGCCACTCATATAGATTTTTAAGCAAGAAAAGTGTCATACAAAAAAAAATGGTATTCCAGGCAGATTCATCTAGCAACCATGAACTAAATGCATTAGAAGGGAAGATTGGAAGTCAAAACACATGAAGCTCTTAGAAATTCCCTGCCAGTTCCAAGGTTTTTAATTAATCAATTAATTTTTAATTAATCATTTTAATTATTCTTTGGGGCTTTCCCTTTTCTACTTTGGTATCCTAAATTAGGGACCAATGAACCCAGTTTTTGCTCAACTCTTGACTTGGTTTTCAACTGCTTGCTATTGGCAAAGGGCATTTGGGAAATTGCCTTCCTTAGCTGTGCTCAATGTGAATTCTAGCCAGTCTCATTTCTTACTCCTCACTTGTTACTCTAGTTCAGAAGCCACTTCTAGGAACTCCCCCTCCCTGTTGCTATGGGAAATAGATGTTCCCATCACTAGAGTGAAAAACTTGAAAGTCAGAGCTTGAGAAGTTCTGGTACCAGGAGATCTGAGATGCCAAATGTGGAAGCATCATGTCCTGCCAGGTGGGTCACTAGAGCTCCTAGGATGTTTAATGTGCACATAAAGGCCCGGCTTCTGCCTCTGGATTTCCATGATAACATGTCAGTCCTTCCCTTTATCAAAATAAGGGGTTTAATTCCAGTCCTAAGAACGGTTAGGAAGAAGCCTCAGCAAGTGTTAAAGAATGGAATGGCATTGTCACTCTGTGCCTTTCCAAACATTTTAATAAATTCTTGTTTTAATTATGATGCCCATTTGGATCCCAATCCGTGAGCTGGTGGCTGGTAGCCAGCACTGCCCTTTTACTACCAGTGGGAGTCCAGCCAGCTTTCTGTTGGCTGGAGATGGAAGGAAGCAGCAGTCATTGCCTTTAGGAACTGACATAAAATGAAGATCAAAGGCCATTCTGGATGACATTTTCCCATTTGGGCCATAATTATAAAACGCACTTAAAAAACTAGGGCTGAAGAAGGCCCATGTATCAGGTCAGTTAGAACAGTCTTGCCAGGCATTTTCAGGACATGCCTAACGTCACGCTCCCTTACCCAGCTCTGATCAAATTGAAAGGTAACATGAACGGGGAGTGGAGAGGTGTTGCCTTTTCTCTGACCCTAACACGTCTCTCACCTCATTATCAAGGCACTGGGTTCTAAGCTCTCTTTCTTGCGTGCACTGTAGAAACAAGTAAGTACAGAGAAAAAGAAATAAACCTAACCAGAACCCTGCCTTTAAGTGGAACCCTGTCTTCCATGATGGTGTCAATCCTCCTTTTAGATTCAATATAGTTTTAGTTAAAATTGTCCTTTTTTTGATAGTGTGTGTTCATACATGCACACACACACACATGCATGAGTGTGCATGTGGATGCCAGACGTTGAAGTTGGGGTACCTTTCCTTAGTTTCTTCTTCATACTATTTTCTTTGAGGCAGGATCTCTCACTAAACCTGTAGCTCACTATTTTGAGTAGATTGGCTGACCAAGGAGCCCTTGGGATCCCCCTTCTGCCACCACAATGTTGGGGTTATAGGCATGTGGCATCGTGACCAACTTTTATGGGTTCTTGGGTCTAAAACTCAGGTCCTTATGCTGGCACAGCAAGTCCTTTACTCACTGAGGCATTTCCTCAGCCCCCTTAATTATTTTTATTGGACTCATATCTCATTGAAATTATTTTCCACTCTTGGCAAATGTGTCAGATGAAAAATACGGACCCCTGTGGTCCAAAAGAGTAAGGAATAAGTCAAATACAATGCCAGCGCCAAATCCTTTAACACAAGGTGGAAAGGTAGGAAGTACAGCAGGATCTATTGCTGTGTGGTTCCCTCCAGAGAACACAAGTGGCTTCTGGGCGACTTCTGAAAGATGCAGAAACTTCTCAAGCAGAGCCCGTAGACGCACACCAAGCTTGGTTCCCACTGTCATTTCAATCATTTAGGCTTCAGTAATAACAGCTGAAATAAGCAACCTCAGAAGATTTAGAACACAGAAAGTATTTTGATCTGCTTATTTTAGGAACAGACCCCTTTCCAGTCCATTGCAACACCCCACAGATGTAAAGCAAGGGTGGGTTCATTACTAGTCTTCTCTCAACAGCGCTACAAATGTATGTGGCTAATTATATAACCACCTGCAGTCGTACAGATGGAAACATTCAGCTCCAGCTGGAGCACACATCAAGCCTGGAAGATGCTTGGCAGCAACAGTCACAGGCTTTGGCAGCCAAGGACTGGAATGGCGTGTCCTGTTTTGCCTTTTGAGTTCCAAATTCCAACTCCAGGGAGCAGAGGTTACCCCATCCTTTACAATGTTTCTCCAAGGAGCTAGGCTGCCTGGATGACTGCTGGCTTTCTGTTCTGGGTCTCCACACAGCTTACGATTCAGTAGTTCCTGAATCCTGGCCAGAGAAAGCATATTTATCTCATTGATTTATTTTATGGAGTCCTGAAAAATAATAAATGATAAGTATTAGTGGAATCCAGAACAACAGTTCGATACCCAATGCACACAAATGCATGACCCCAGTTTTTGCAAAGAGAGGACCCTTTCTTGCACAGTCACCCAGCAAAGGGGTCAGCATAGGAAACTTAGGTCTACATGTCCTAGGGCTGGTAGCAGAGGAATTAAGAGGAAAAGAGAGCCAGATGTTTACCGAATGGAAGGTGAGAAGGATGCATTTGGGATCCTTCGGTGCAGACATAGACAGCCATTATGCTTTGTCACAGCTTGTGTGTTTCTTTGGCAGGGAGTTGGCAGGGGATTTTGAGCTTGTGTCACTGAAGTGTCATTGGCCAGGCTGTCTGGTTGTGTCTGCACACTTCTAGTCTATAGACTGCTAGATCCAGCTTCAACTCATCCTTTAGAGTGTTCCATAGGCTTCTCCCAGCAAGTGAAGCATTTTTATCAAAGAATTTTCGGAAGGAATGGCATGTGTTATTTGTGTTACTAATACTAATGGCTAATAGGCTTACATCCTTTGAGAGGGGAAGGAATGGACTCACAAGCACAGCTGGCCAGGAAGAAGCTGAAGTCCAGATGTGAAATCTGTGTTCTTGTTTCTCCTTCAAAGTCAAGTCTCTGCACAAAACTTGCTCTCGACTCCTGGGGAAATTCTTATTTCATTTAGGCCCGTGAACGTCTTCTAGATTGTTTCACGAAGTTACAAAGAAAATGAGTTCCATTTTGTGTGAAACTTAAAGAATTCTGAATGCCCTCTAGACCAGCTTTTACTTGCTTCTAAGGAGGGTCTTCATCAAAGCTTTGAGAACACATGTATGAAGCTTTTGCTTCTTCTGTTTTAGAAGAATGACTTCCTGTGAATCTGGCTGTGAAAAAAAAAACAATAAATGTGTTAATTTCACATGAATCTAAGGTCTGCTTGTTTCTCCTGAGATATTGGAATGTGGCTTACGGTTTAAGGCTTCACTTTAAAGTGCTCATTCTAAAATGTAACACACTGGTTATTGAAAACTGTTAGGCATTTTTGAACATAGGATGAAGTCAGGCATGTACTACCCCAGTGATGGGAAGAGGAAAACTCACCTTACCAAACTCCCTTTGTAAGCTGATTGCTGGAGAAATTTATGATTATTCAGAGCTCACTGAAGGACTGTTGATTATATCCACTTGAGGTTTATATGTTACTCTTTATCACACTCCTTTAGGAAAAAATGAAGCATTTTTCCTACTAATTTACTATATAATTAGAATTCCCACTGACCACAGGAAAGGAATAAAGTCAAGAAAACCACTTGACTTATCGGAGGCTGCAAAGTCAGCTAGAATCAAAATTGCAATTGCAAGACTCAGAAGAAGCATGGTTTTAAATCAATCAGCGTGTGTGTGTGTGTGTGTGTGTGTGTGTGTGTGTGTGTGTGTGTGTTATTCCAGGGCTAGCAATATGGTAAACAGTGGGAAATACACTCCTTTTCATGTGTTATAATCTGGGGAAATGAAAAAGTTTCAATACAAACAGAGAACTACACTTGATAAGCTAGCTTCCAGACACAAAGCATGTGACTGTAAGGAAGTCAGTATTCCTTTTGTCTGTTGGTGCTGACTGCCATATACCTGTTGACTCCCTTCCCTGGGTATACTCTGGTACAACATGAATTCAGTCCTCTTCACCCATGCACTACATCATCAGGACTTTCTGCTTTGTCTTAGCCTCCAACCTTTGTCAGAAGAGAACTCTTTCTTCATACCCAGTTCTGGTTCTTCCTCTCTGAACCATTTTCACCACACTATTATTTACGAAACAGTTGAATCCTGTCACCGTAGTAATTAAAAATAAAACATTATTTAAAAAAAAAAACTTTTGGGTACTTACATGTAAAGGTCAACTAAGTTATCATGAACAATCATAACATACTAGAATCCAAACGAAGGCAAGAAACAAACTGGAAAGCGTGTATTTGTTAAAGAAGAAGGAAGGAAGGAAGGAAGGAAGGAAGGAAGGAAGGAAGGAAGGAAGGAAGGAAAGAAGGGAAAGGAAAACTCCATACTTTGAGTAAGGACAGCAGGCACTGACGCCATTGTCTACTGGAAAGCTGGATCTGAGCCTTTCCTGGAACTCACTTGGTAGCCCAGGCTGGCCTCGAACTCACAGAGATCCGCCTGCCTCTGCTCCCAAGTGCTGGGATTAAAAGTGTGCGCCACCACCACCGCCCGGCCTCAGATGCTTAATTCTTATTGCATGACCCAATAAATCAGATCCAGCCACTTAGCCAAGAGAAAAAAGAAAAATGAATGGTTAAAAGGAGGTAAAAATTTTAATCCATGTACCTACACCAAGAAGACAAGAGGCGCGAGTGTCCTTCACAGTCAGGGAAGTCCTGACTGGTGAGTACCCAGATGACATGAAAAGCAGCAGAAATGAGGGTGGGAAAGCGTTCATACTTGCTTAGCTTTGGTCAGAACGCCATCTTGTTGATCACTCGGGACTGATCAAATAAGCCTTGAACAGTAAGAAAATATCTATCCAAGCTAGCCCTGATGGTGCAGACTTGTAGTCACAGTCACTTGAGAGTCTAAGGTATGAGGATTACAAGTCCAAGGCCAACTTAGGTCACGGAGTAAGTTCTAGGGCAAACTAGTCAGTGTCTAAAAAAAAGAAAAAGAAAATCTGGGGATATAGTTCAGTGTTAGGGCACTGACTTAGCATGTAGGAGATCCTGCGTGCTACAGAAGAGGAAGAGGGGGGAGGAAGAAAGGGGAGGTTGCTTATCTACCAGACTTGCTGCTGGAATCTAAGGTGACTGATGGCTGAGAGCAAAGAAGACAAACACACGACAGAGGCAGACATTATCGCTTGCTTGTAGAGATCCACTTGTAGACTCAAGTGAAGAGCCGTTGAGTTCATCAAAAACAACTGCTAAATCTTTGTTGCTATTTTGAAAGTGAGAATAAAAATCAGCAGCCATTTTTTTCTTTTTTTTTTTTTTTAAGATTTATTACGTATACAGTGTTCTGACTGCGTGCCAGAAGAGGGCGCCAGAACTCATTACGGATGGTTGGGAGCTACCGTGTGGTTGCTGGGACTTGAACTCAGGACTCAGGACCTCTGCAAGAACAGCTAGTGCTCTTAACTGCTGAGCCATCTCTCTGGCCCAGCCATTTTTTTTTTTTTTTCAAAGAGGGCAAATTGGATTTCGGACAGAAAGTGAGAATCTTAGTGTGTGATAGGAGGGGCATCCAAGAGTTCTGGCTGAGGTCACAGACCTGACTGCAGCCTGAAAGTTCAGAGAGGAGAGAGAGGAGAGAGCCATTGAACAAAGCATAAGCTCTCAACAGAGCCCTGGCTGATGAGAAATCCATGAATAGCCCAATGCACAGAAATACAGACTCAAGAACTGCTTGTACATTGACTGCACACCGTGCCTGAAAGACACCCATGAGCAGGAAGTGGGAGCTTCATGGGCTCCAGGTGTTTAGGCACAATCTCCTCCCAAGTCACTGGTTTACCAAAATCAATACAAAAATAGGAGCAGCCACAAGAGGCCAGGTGAATATAAAAATGGGAACTGTGGATCAGGGAGGGAGACGGGTAGCATGCATAAAACTAAACACTCAGCTTAGATTCAAGTGACTTAGAAAAAAAATCTAGATTTCAGAGGTGCTGAAAATAATAATTCCTAATATGACTAGTATATGATATGGAGGGACCACACCCATCAGCTGATGAATGGATAATGAAGATGTGGCACATATTCAGCAATAAAGAAAAATGAGTGTTCAGGGAAATGGATGGAATTAGAAAATATTATATACTGAGTAAGGCAACCCAGGAGGAACAAGGCAAACACTTCATGTGTTCTCTCTCTCTCTCTCTCTCTCTCTCTCTCTCTCTCTCTCTCTCTCTCTCTCTCTCTCTTTCTCTCTCTCTCATATGTGGATCCTAGACTTGAATTTTTATTTCTTATATTTTATTTTTATTCCAGAATGGTATGCAATGTATCTTGGCCTTATCCATTCCCCACTGAATCCCTCCAGTTTTTCCCACACCCCCACAACATGTCTCTATGTCCCTCCCAATTTCTTGTATTGTTTGGCTTTTAATAAACCACTAAGTCCAATTAGTGCTACCTGTAGTGGGAAATCGCTCTGCCCACGACCTTGGGCTATCTGGCCATCTAGAGGCGGTGCTTCTTATCTGCCTACCTGACCACTTAAAAGGGAGGAGAAAGGAGGTGGAGGTCTGTTGGGTGGTGAATCAAGTGGATCAGGTAGCGTGAAGCAGCCTGTGATCGGCCCCCAGCTTTCCAAGGACTGTGCAACTGGATTCACCGTACCCTGTACCAGTGAGTCTGTTTTCCCCCATAGAACTCCTTAATAAGTTGATATATATAGATCATTGAGGTTCTCATTATAGCTACCCATATGCGCATGTGCATGAGCTCATTTACTGTGGCACGGGCAGCCTACCAATGGCTATTACCCCCAAAAGAGATATGATTCTCCCTCCTTCAGCAGCCACCAACTGCCATTAGCACCTCAGGTAGGGGAGGGACCTTGTGAGCCCCTCCCTGCTTCATGCTGAAATTGTAACTCTCTTGATCTTATGGGATAACTGCAGCTGCTGTGAACTAATGTACAGAACAGCGATGCCGTGTCCCTAACCCACCATCTGACGGTACTTTTCCTTCCTCTGGCTCTTACATTGTTGCTCCCACTCTACCATGATCTCCCCTGAGCCTAAATTTTTAGATTAGTTTTACTTGAAATGTCTGTAGAAACCTGGAAGTGACCTAGAGGCCTGACAGCAGAAGGTGAAGGGGAGAAGCCTCAAGGGGCAGTAGAGACCGTAGAACACATCCTATGAAAATAGGAGAGAATACTGAGGATGACAAGGTCTAAACAGGGATGGGCATAGGGGATGGGAGAGAAGATGGGGTACACCGGGCGGTGGTAGCGCACGCCTTTAATCCCAGCACTTGGGAGGAAGAGGCAGGCGGATCTCTGTGAGTTCGAGGCCAGCCTGGTCTATAGAGTGAGTTCCAGGAAAGGCACAAAGCTACACAGAGAAACCCTGTCTTGAAAAACCAAAAGAGAGAGAGAGAGAGAGAGAGAGAGAGAGAGAGAGAGAGAGAGAGAGAGAGAAGATGGGGTGCAGGAGGCAGGTTAACCAAAACCAGAGATGCATCCAGAAGTTAGTCACATAGAAACCTTCTATTTTATAAACCAACAAAAACATATAGTTTTTAAAAGATTTTGAACAGAGATATCATGCATGAATGGATAATATTGATCTAGAAGCCATGCATTATTGAACAAAAATCCCAGTGTCAGGTGTGGGATATCTTCTTAGGAATTGTTGGCCAAGGAGGTCCCAGAAGCACCCTAAAACTATTCAAATATACCATTATCCTGAGTTGCCTACCATAACTGGATTAAAAAGGCCTATTGCTGAAGACACCGAATAGCTTAGCTACAGAATACAGAGAACCATGCTGGATCTGAGTTGAAAACTTCCTACTGGCTAGCTTTCATGGTACCAGAAATTGCTACCTAGGCTGCTGGAAGAGAAGAGGCAGCAATGATTTTTCCAAACTTTACACCATGAAGACTATAATACCAACTTCCAAGGCAAGTTGTAATTACTGGTATAATAGTGATCCAACTATTATGAGGGTCACCAACCTTTCTATTAGGTTTTAGGCTTGCTCTGTAGGAGGGAGTTTATATCCAGTACCGTGGGCCAGAGCCAAGACTGTGGTGGTATTGTGTTCCCCAAAATATTGTGTACTTTAATAAACTTATCTGGGGTTAGAGACGGAACAGCCACAATATTAAACAGAGGTTAGGCAGTGGTAGCACACGCCTTTAATCCTAGCATTCCAGAGATAGAAATCCCTCTGGATCTCTGTGAGTTCAAGGCCACATTGGAAACAGCCAAGCATGGTGACACACGCCTTTAATCCCAGAAAGCTAGCCTTTAATCCCAGGGAGTGGTGGTAGAAAGCAGAAAGGTAAATAAGGCGTGAGGACCAGAAACTAGAAGCTTTGGCTTGTTAAGCATTCAGTCTTTCAAGAAGCACAGTTCAGCTGAGAGTCATTTGGATATGAGGACACAGAGGCTTCCAGTCTGAGGAAACAAGATCAGCTGAGAAGTTGGCCAGGTGAGGTTAGCTGTGGCTTGTTCTGTCTCTCTGATCTTCCAGTGTTCACCCCAATACTTGGCCCCAGGATTGATTTTATTAATAAGACTCTTTAAGATTCATGCTACACAAGGCCCACAACTAAGCAGTCATAGGAGCTAAGGATAAACCTACTCCTTTTTTTTTAACTAAATGGACACATTGCTAACCTGCCTCCTAAATATTTGTGTTGGTAACCATAGACTAATATAGTCCTCAGTCTCAACCAAGAAAGCTCTAGTGAGGAACATCAATCAGTTCAATGTAGAGACGTATAGTTGAACAAGGTACTGAGAACAAGTGACAATTGAATGCTCAGCATTAAATTGGACACCAATGTCACCCCTTCTGTGGCTCAGGGAACATCACAGAATGGGGAAGAGAAAGACTGTAAAAGCTGGACAGTAAGTCAAAGGGCTATGCAATGCTGTCATGGGCATAACATGACCATATCACACATGAATCCATAATAGCTATGGTTGCTTACAAAGAGCCTACACAAGATTGAGTTCTATTCAGTCACAGATGAGGGAAGGGCTCATAGGTCCCTGCCCATGGGGTGATAATGGCAACCCAAGGCTGCTGGGGAATAGGAAGTCATTGTCTTCAGTGATGTGGCCACTGGTAAGTTACCCATGCTCCTGTGGGTAGCTTCACACCTGTGCCCATGAGAATGGCCCTGGTCAAACACAGTGGCTCAAAACCCCAAACAAGACAAAAACAAAAAGACAAGAAGGTAGGATAAGGACCCGGTGGCAAGAAGACAGTGGGTTGTGGGGTGGGGGTGGGGTAAAGGGGATGGAAGAATGAATGTGGCCAGAACGTATTATATGTTATGCAAAGAAACAGGAAATACTCAGGAAAACAAATAATTCCATAAAACTCTTTCTGAAGGGCTGTAAGACAGATTTAGCAAAGACTACAAAGTGGCTGGACCATATATGTTAAAATAGCTAAAGTTAATTGTCCTTAAAGAATTAAAGAAAAATATGACAATGACTCAGTCCCCTCCATGTGGTTTGTGCATAGTCACAGAAATAGTTTATAGAACTGGAACTCAATTTTAAGTGCCCCAACCTGAGTTGTGCCTACATTTCTGATTTCTTTTGTTAATCACAGGCACTAGAACCCATAAAGAAGCATAGTCCCTTGTTGTCATAAATGCTTTCCATGACTTTGAAATTAGATTTACTTCACCTGTTTAAGAGTTCACATATATGTCTGTGTCTCTGTGTGTGTGCACGCATGTGTGTGTCACTTGGGGAAGCAGGGCAACCCAGGATCTGCACTTTACAGTTCACCATGTGTGATGGCTAATCTTGGTTGTCAATGTGACTGTATCTGGAAAGAACTACAATCCAGAAATGTAGGGCACATTTGTGATCCGGATCTTGAGCTAAAAGACACAGGCTTTTGCCGGATGGCGGTGGTGCGTGCCTTTAATCCCAGCACTCAGGTGGCAGAGCCAGGCGGATCTCTGTGAGTTCGAGGCCAGCCTGGTCTACAAAGTGAGAGCTAGGACAGGCACCAAAACTACACAGAGAAACCCTGTCTTGAAAAACCAAAAAAAAAAAAAAAGAAGAAGAAGAAGAAGAAGACAGGCTTTTGATTCAGACCTTGAGGCGGGATGACACATACCTTTAATCCAGATCATGAGGCAGGAAGACACACCTTTACTCTGGGCCACGTCTTCTGCTAGACATATATAAGGATATATGCGCTTATATAAGGACAATGGAAGAAGGAAGGGTTTGTTCATCCTTCACCTGCTTACCCTCACCTTGTCAGCACATGCATTCCTTCACTGGCACTGGAGCCTGCTTCTTCAGGATTCCATCATATACAGAAGACCAGCTGAGACACCCAGCCTCGTGGGACTGAGCAGCTACTAGATTTTTGGACTTTCCATTCACAGCTAGCCATTGTTGGACTGCAGCCTGTAAGCCATTCCAATAAATTCATATGTATATATGTACATATATATGTATATATGTACACACACACACACACACACACACGCGCGCGCGCGCGCGCGCGTGTGTGTGTGTGTGTGTGTGTGTGTGTGTGTGTGTGTGTGTATGTAGAGGGAAGGGAAGGGAGAGAGGAGATTCATTCTATAAACTGTGAGTCTAGAGATCCCTAACTAATACACCATGTGCCAGTGCCTAATCCATAAATGCTAAGTCCAAGAGCACAGGACAGAGAAGTCACTAGGGGAAAGGAAGTGTGTCAGCTTAGGGGGATTTGCAGCCAGAACAACAAAGACCTTTCAGTAGAATACTTGGGTCCTGAGTCCATTGCAGAGGGCTGTAAATTTACCACGGTGCACATAAAAAGGATGGGAGAAAGCAGATTAAAATACAAAGAACGGAAGGAAGGAAGGAAGGAAGGAAGGAAGGAAGGGAGGGGGGAAGGGAGGGAGGGAGGGAGGGAGGGAGGGGGAGGGAGGGAGGTTGGTTGAGAGGGAAGGAAGGAAGGAGGGAGAGAAGGAAGGAAGGCAAACTAATGATCCCTTGCATAATTAAGTTGTAGCATTTAGCCCAACTCTTTAGCATGTATATATACATTTACCCAGTCATTCCCAATGGCTTCAAGCCCCAAGTTAAGATCCAAGATGCACTAATTAAGCTAGCAGTCGGGACCGCTGCCTAAACCATTGGTGTCAGGATTGGGATGAATTGGGTGCCACTGCACACCGCCAGTGGAATACAGATGGAAGACTAAAGATGGACAGAGCTGGGGGCTGAAATGCACTGCTGCCCGTAACTTTGGTAATTATTAGAAAGGGTCGTTAATGTATTCATTTGTTTAGTTCATAGTGCTGGTGATCAAACTCAAGACCTTCTGCAGGTCCAGGACTGTTCATGTGGTAACAGCTAACCTTACTCTACGTTTGCTCTGCCTTCCTGTTAGATGCTGACTCATCATTCACAGTCTTAGGAGATTCCATGATTATTCCCACAGAGCACCACACTGAGAGGGATAGTTACTTGTGTAGGGCCACACACACTTGTAGAAATTTCAAAATTAGGGGGAAGTCTAATCTTAGAAATGAAACCCCTACTATAGCTCAACATATACTCTGTATCCCTAAAAGTGACTAAATAGCACATCTTCCGAATACTCTTCTCCCAGAACAATCAGCAAGCATTCTCACAGTTTACAGATAACCCAAATGTTTTGTTTGTTTGTAATTTTCTGGCATTCCCTTGAAAAGCCACTTAGAGAATTGTAATCAATTTCACAACACCCCTCCCCCCCCCAAAAAAAAGTGCTTTAGTCACTATGGAAACAGTTAATTCATTGATAAGAGTGAATATCTTTCATTCACAAGAACACAACCATCTTAAGTGGTCCAGAATCTGTACTTCTGCATAGCAAGGCACCTCCCCAAACTGTATAGCATTATAGTATTGTGCCTTAGCCCAGCCTACTGCAGGTCAGCTGCTCATGGGGAGCCCATTTGGCTAATCTCCCGGGGCGCATTAAGTACTGGTTTCCCCAGACCTCCTTTCCCAAACCTGCCACTTGCACACCCGCGGAACACTGCCCGCTGAGCACAAAGTGGTCCCCATCCTCCCCGACCTCATCATCCCAGAGGGCTTTCAAGTGAAGGTGAGGTGGCCAAACAGCTCCCAGGCCTAATTAGCTCCCCTCCCAACTGGAGCACTCCCTCCTCAAATCTCCTGGCCTTACACACAAAAGCTGCAAATTGCTTTCCAACCTTTGAAGCCTTCCGGGGAAGCCCTAAGGAGCAGCTTCCTAGCTGCCGCTTTAGTGCCTGGCACCCTCTGATCAAAAGCCTGGGCAAAGGGCAGGAGAACGGGCTCCTGAGGGGCAGTAGCTTCGGGGAAGGGCTAATGCCCCAACTAATCAGGGCCAGCTGTGGGGAAGACAAAACACGGGTGTGTAGAAACCCAGCTCTGATGGTGGCTGTGTGGATTTGCTCGTTCATGCAAGCCAGCAGCAAAGCTAAGGCCCTGGCGATCTCCCTTATCCTCCAGCTCCCCTCTTCCTCCTCCAAGCATTCCTTTCCTTCCTCCTCTCTCACTTGCAAGTGTTGGTTCCGTTTTCAGCTCAAGGGCAGTACAGTTCAAAGAAAGATACTGACCGGCATTACTTCTTCGCTGCCTCACCCAACACGCCTCCAAGAGAGGAAATCCATGGAAAGCAATTAACCCATTGACTCTAACACATCAAATGCCCTGTTAAGGTTGACCATTTCCCAGCATTACAGTGTATCACACTTCTTACTCACCTTGTTTTTTCTTACTCAGCATTACGGTATATCACACTTCTTGTTCGCCTTGTTTTATCTTACACTTCTCTTAAGAGAAACTGTCCCTCTCTAGTTACAGGTATTAAGTCCCCTCCTGCTCTTTGGTAAGCTTTGTAGATTGCTCTATCAATTATATCAGCTTTTTCTGTATTGACATTTGCTGCCCTCCTTCTTCTAGTCCCCTCTGTACATGATTTACATAATAGAGCACAATCTGTGACATGGGAAAATATATTCTTAACAGTGATTTAAGAAATGTACACTCAAATATTCTGAATATCTAATTTATGTAGACTAAAGTCATAAAACCTGTTCAAGAGCTGGAGATATGGCTCAGAAGTTAAAAGCACCTGCTATACAATCAGGAGAATGGGAGTTCAAATTCTAGCAACTACAGAACAAGCGTGTAGCTCTGAGGTCCCTTTCTGGCTTCATACACTCATACAGACACATGCATACACACACACACACACACACACACACACACACATGCATGTGCACGCATGCACATGCACGTGCACATTACTCAACACAAATCCATTTTGAAAATAGTACATCTATTTTTTTTTTCTTCTCATGGCAAAACAGAGTTAGGGATATAGCTCAGTGGTCAGACTCCTGTCTGGTGTACTCCATACCCTACATTCAATCCCTAATAGAGCCAAAAGCAAACAAGTAATTAATAGCAAAACACAATTAGGAGAGTCAAGATAATACAGAAACGGTGGTGGCACTTCAAAGTTGCACATTCTTTAAAGAATTCATTTTAGAAATGGTGACATGCTGGAGAGATGGCTCAGTGGCTAAGAGCACTGGCTGCTCTTCCAGAGGACCCAGGTCCAATTCCCAACACCCACATTGTGACTCACAACTGTCTATAACTCCAATTCCCAGGGATCTGATGCCCTCTTCTGGCCTCTCTGGGCACCAAGCATGCAAGTAGTATATAGACATACATACACACAAACACCTCATACACAAAAAATGAAAATGAACCTTTAAAACGTGTTAAAGAAATGGTTACAAATGTCACAAAAACATGCTCTTCAGCCAAAGAGTATCAGTTTGGAGAGGTTATCCCATGGAATTCATTCTAGGGTGAAAAAAATGTATCTTCATTGATACATCTTCTCTACAAGAAGTTTATCACTACCTTAAAGATTATCTTGAAACTAGAAACAGCCAGGACTGGGGAATTGATGAACCTGCTTAGGTGCTGCGCATGTAGGACTAAGATATGGTCCTTACATGTGGCAGTTACGTCGAAAGAAAGACTGAGGCATTTTCTGTTCAGCCCTGTTACCATAACTGCCTCTAAAGAACTCTGTGCAGCTCTGAAATGAGGCACACAGTGATGTGAGGGGAAAAGAGACTTCAGAACCAAACAGCCATAAAAACAACCAACAATAAAAGACGTGTTTTAAAGGTATAAAACGGAGACAGGCTGTAGTGTTTTGAAATAGTGTTATAAATGGCTCAGCATTCTCTGCTCTTGCTTCATTCAGCTGATCGAAAATTATTGCCATTACATCAGGAGACAGGCTAAGAAACTGGGATCAGAGGCAAGAAACAGTGTCCCTGTGATTAACATCCCAGAATCTAGGCAGTCACTGAAGAAAAAAAAAAATCATTCTATAACATGGAGCAAGCAATATAAAAAAAAGTGCAGATTGATCCAGGAATACCAGAATGGCTGGGTGGTAAATAGGGCTTTTTAGAGGAGACGTTATTACTTATGCTGAGAGGTGAGCTTATCCGAGCAGGAAGGAAGTGAGAGAGGAAATTTCACGTGGAGAAAATGGTGCTAGATGGCAGATAACAGACGTGAAAGAGCATAGTGCCTTTTGGAAACTGCAGGCAACTCAATATGGCTGGAACATAGCGTCCTGGAGCGTAGACAGGTTGGGGCTGGAAGCTAGAGCAGCAGCCTGTCAGGTACAGTCAGCTTCTGTCCTACTTGTTTCTCTACTGCTGTGAAACAACGATGTCCAAAACCAACTTTGGGAGGAAAGGGTTTGTTTCAGCTTACATTTTATAATCCATCAGTGAGGAAGGGCAAGGGCACTCACAGCAGGAACCTGGAGGCAGGAACCAAAGCAGAGGCAATGACAGGACACTTGTTAGCTTGCTCCCCTGCAGCTTGCTCAGGTAGCTTTCTTATGCAACACAGGAACACCTGCCCAAGGGTGGCACTGCCCATAATGGGCTGAACTCTCCAACACCAATCACTAATCCAGAAAATGCCCACAGGCCAATCTGATAGAGGGGGTTCCTCGGTTGAGGAACTTTCATCCCAAGTGACCCCAGTATGTGTCAAATGAACTTATTAAAAATTAACCAGCATACCTTGTAAACTGAAAATTGTACATAGAATGCTCTAGAATGTTCTGAATGATGTTAAGAAGCAATGTGACTATTCAGTTATCACAGATGAGGTGACAAAGTACTTATGCTTAGGATCTGTTTAATATGAATTGTTTTGTTGGAGTGAATATATAATCAAACGCGAGATTTTTTTCCAAATGTTTTCCTTCTCCCTTGCCCATTCACGTTGCTTAGCCACCTATCTTTTCCTCAAAACAATCATGATTAATACTCAACCATGCTACCTTGCTGCTCATTTCTTGAATATGTAGCCAAAGTCTCCTATTTCTACACTTTCTCCTGAGCCTTCCTCAGTGAGACTTCTGCCACTGAATTCTACTAGATCCATTTTCTTGAACACCTAGGTCAAATACATCATTTACTTACTGCTTCTATGAAGTGGAGAAACTATGTGAGGTTCCAGATTGAAAGAAATAAAATAGCCATGATCTTTATACCCCAGGAACACATGGAGTGGGAGCAAGGTCAAATAAGCCTCAGAGACCTGCTGAGTCAGCCTGTCAGGAGATGAGGTTAAAGGACCTCAAAATGCTCACTTCCATCACTCTGGAAATTGTAATTCTCTCCACAGAATTTCTGCAATGGCTCTGGAGATCTCACCCCAAGGTCATGGACTCTTCCACCTCTTGATATCCCAGGATATCCCTGAGCCTAAATAAGACAGATCCCGCCGGGCGGTGGTAGCTCACGCCTTTAATCCTAGCACTGGGGAGGCAGAGGCAGGTAGATGTCTGTGAGTTCAAAGCCAGCCTGGTCTACAGAGCAAGCTCCAAAGCTACACAGAGAAACCCTGTCTCGAAATAAACAGAAAAAAAAAAAATAAGACAGAGTCCCACAGACAGGCAACTTAGCCCGTGTCTTAGTCACTGTATTTCTGTGAAGAGACACCATAACCATTACAGTTTCAGAGGTTTAGTCCATTATCATCATGGCAGAGAGCGTGGGGGCATGCAAGCATTAACTGGAGCAGTAGCTGAGAGCTACATCCTAATCTTCAGGCTGAGAGAGAGAGCCTGGCATGGGCTTTTGAATCCTCCAAGCCTATCCCCAGTGACACACTTCCTCCAATAAGGCCACACCTAATCCTGTTAATCCTTTCAAATAATGTCATTTTCTAGTGACTAAACATTCAAACATACGAGCCCTTGGGAGCCATTCTTATTCAAATCACCACAGCCAGTTTTATGAAACCCTCTTTTCCAGGGAGGAAGGGAGGAGAGAAGGAAGAAGTGGAGACATGTCTCAAAAGTTAACAGCGATTGCCGTTCTTCCAGAGGACCAAAGTTCAGTTCCCACCACCCTTGTTAGAAGGCTCACAACCACCTGTAACTTGAGCAGCTCCACAGATGCCCTCTCTGGCCTCCATAGACACTCACATACAGCACTCTCTCACTCTTTCTTTCTATATATCTATCATCTATCTATCTATCTGTCTGTCTGTCTGTCTGTCTATCTATCTATCTCACACACACACAAATAAAAAAAATAGACCTTAAAAGAATAAAAGAGGGGAAAGAGAAAGGGAAAACAACTCAGCACCAAGAATTTGCATGAAATAAAATTCACTGTGATCTCACCCGGCAGGGAAAGGGGAGTGGGTACTCACATGGAGTGCAGTGAGCAGAGGTAAAAGGCAGCAGAGCCATCAAGCAAGATGGGGCAGGTAGTGCAGGAAGGCTGCATGGGCAGCCCTTTTCACTCCCTTGAAAATGGCATATGCAGAGATGACCAAACCAAACTAGTGGGAACTAATGAAAGTTGGATCAATGGCTGTGGAGCCTGCATGGGACTGGAGTAGGCCCTCTGCATGGCGAGACAATTGTGTAGCTTGATCTGCTTGGGGAGGGGGGGGGTTCTCTGGCAGGAGGATCAGAATCCATCCCTGGTGCGTGAGTGAACTTTTTGAAGCCCACTACCTATGATGGGACACCTCCTGCAGCCTTGAGGCAGGGGGAAGGGCTGGGACTTACCTCTACTGGATGTGCCTCCCCATAGGAGGTCTTGCCTTCTTATGGGGGGAGGGGGTGAAGGGTGGGTTGGGAGGGGGAGGCTGGGGGGAGGAGGGAAGAGGGGGAATCTTTGATTGATGTGTAAAATGAATGAAAAAAATTCTTAATTAAAAAAATGGCATATGCTGGGATCTCAGTCTTTCTTTTGTCATTTCTCATCTGTGAGTTAGGAACATCACTTCATGTCTCTGAGCCTCTGATTCCTTCTCCATAAAATAAGAATAATTACCAGAGTAACATTTAATTCTATTAATGAGCTTTTCTCTCTCATATTTCTACACGCACAATCTGTATAATCAATCTAAATTGCCCATCTTCCTTGCCTAAGGTGGAGATAACAAAATCAAGACAGGTCTTCAAGGAAAAAGAGAAGAATTGTTGTCCTGGGCAGATGCGTAAAACAGAAATTTGTAACCAGATAAAGGAGGTTTTGCCAAGAAAGATATTTTTCTAAATTCCTTTGCTCCCCCCAACACACTTAATACCATTTAGAAATTGTCATGGATTAATTCAGATTACACTTTTGATAAAGGAGGTTGCATTCCAATAAAAAGAAACAAATCAGAGAAATCTATCCTTTCAATGCAAGTGAAAAAATGTGAGGTAGATGTGGGGAGGACAGGAGCTGTGCTGGACTTTGTATCTCTGTAATCAACTATCTGACAGCAACAGCTTAAGGTCGGAAGGATTTACCCAGGTTCACAGTTCAGGAAAGTTTGGTACATGTTCTTTGGTGCTGTGTGCTTGGACCAAGCTTGATGTCAGCAGGAACCTGTGGTAGAAGAGATTCGGTGACTTCTTGGCAGACAGGAAGTAGAGAGGGAAGAAACTGTATGCTGAGTTGAGCTAAGGGACCAGCTGGGACTCTGAGGACCATAAGCTGGAGCCTGCCCAGCCCTCACACTCTGCTCATTTCTCTGCTCTGTGCTGCCTTTGAATCTTTTACTGAAAGCTGTATCTATGATTAGGGAGCTTCACCCTTGAATGGTCCTGCCTTTCTCTATCTTAAAGATCTGGTCACTGAAATCGACACATTTGTTGTTGTTGTTGTTGGTGGTGGTGGTGGTGGTGGTGGTATGTGAATTCTCAAAGCTCCAATGAATGGTTTCATTGGCCAAATCTAAGACAAAGAGCCATTTTTAAACTAATCAGCTGTGTCAGCTGGAGTTTCAGAGCAATTCTCATGAGAGTAATTTTGGTCAAGATGTCGGAAATTCCTAGAAAAAGGAGGAGATGATGGTTAGTGTTGTCAACTGACAATATAGAATCATCAGGGAGAGGAGAGTCTGGGTGTGCCTGTCGGGAACGCTCCTGATTACAGCCATTCAAATGAGATGACCACCACTGTGAATGGTGCAGTTCCTTGATGGGGATACTGGCATTACACTGAGCAGAGCAGCAGGATGCGTTTATTGGGGAATGGACTGCCTGGGTTTTTGTCAACTTGACACAAGCTAGAGTCATCAGGGAGCAAGGTGCCTCAGGTGAGGAAATGCCTCCATGAGATCCAGCTGTAAGGCATTTTCTCAATTAGTGATCAATGGGGGAGGGCCCAGCCCAAGGTGAATGGTGCCATCCCTGGGCTAGTATTCCTGGGTTCTATAAGAAAGGAGGCTGAGCAAGCCAGGCTGAGCAAGCCTCTGCATCAGCTCCTGCCTCCAGGATCCAGCCCAGTTTAAGTTCCTGCCCTGACTTCCTTCGGTGATGAACAGCAATGATGAAGCGTAAGCTAAATAAACCCTTTCTTCCCCAGCTAGCTCTTTGGTCATGGTGTTTCATCAGAGCCATAGAAATCCTAACTAAGGCAGACATCTTGACCTCTCTGAAACTCAGTTGTCTTGCCAGACAAGGTTGTTACTTGAGGGAGCCCATTCTACTGGGGGACAGATGGAAGTGACAGAAGACTCACAGTTAGGTTGACAGAACTCTCCCTCCTCTGCTTTTTGTAAGCACTGGTCTTGATTTTGCACCATCCAGGGGACAGACGAAAAGAGCTCTCTTCATTCTCCTTAACAGTACGGCAGACTGGACTACCATAACACACAAATCCCCCTTTTCTGTAGCTGTCCTCTCCCTGCTGAGGCCAATTCTCCTGGCTTGTTTCATCCCCTCTGAATATATTTTTTCAAATTCATCCATTTCATCCCTCAGAGATTCAGACCAGCAGCCCTCACAGCGTCTGCTTATTACAATAAACAGGCTTTAAATTAAATCTCAGGTGCTACGATTCCCTTTCAATAGAATCACATCAAATGGAAATGTCAGAAGCTGGAGGCAGTATAAACTGTTTCACAAGTGAGGATGGGACCGTGAGCTGGAGGAATTCAAAGTGACTCGCTGGGCCACACAATAGCTGTTTCTGTTGCAAGAAAAACAGTACAAAGGATCTCCCTGCCTCTCCAAATTCAAATTCATTGTGTTCTGATAAGATGCCAAAAGGAATCCCATTGACAGATGTAAAATATTCAAACCACAGGCTCTGTGGCTGAATGCCAAGTTTCTGCTCCCTTGCACATCATCTTTAGCAAAAAAAAAAAAAAAAAAAAGCAAATAAAATGAGGTTTCTTTCATAAGAAAATGACAAATTTCTTACTGATCCTTCTACAATGCAAACTCATCTGACCAGTAGGGGACTGACAGCACAATTATTTCCATATATTTGCAAATCACCAAAATTGTGTGTGCGTTCGTGCATGCGTGCGTGTGCCTGCATGCATGCGCCTGCGTGCATGCGTGCACCTGCGTGCACATGAGTGAGCTTGATAGTCTTACACCAACTGGACACACAAACTAGAGTTATCTGAAAGGAAGGAACCTCAATTAAGAAAATGTATCCATAAGATCCAGCTATAAGGTCCTTTCTTAATTAGAGATCCTTGAGGGAGAGCCCAACCTATTGTGAATGGTGCCATCCCTGGGCTGGTGGTTCGGGGTTCTATAAGAAAGCAGGCTGAGAAAGCCAGAGGGAGCAAGCCAGTAAGCAGCACTACTCCATGGCCTCTGGATCAGCTCCTGCCTCCAGGTTCCTGCCTTGTTTGAGTTCCTGTCCTGACTTCCTTTAGTAATGAACAGCAATGCTGAAGTGTAAGCCAAATAAACCCTTTCCTCCCCAACTAGCTTTTTTGGTCATGGTGTTTCATCAGAGCCAGAGAGACCCTAAGACAGTGTGTGTGTGTGTGTGTGTGTGTGTGTGTGTGTGTGTGTGTGTGTGTGTGAAATTTGTTGACTGCATGCCTAGTTGTGGTTTTCAGAGATGTAAGAATTAGCACACCTCAACATTATTTTCAAAACTTAAAAGAGAAATGTAACAATTTGGAAATGACCACAGACATCAAAATGTTTCCATTTTGCTATTCATCTGTCACTGTTGCATGGACCAGCAGGTAAAGGAGTAAACAGACCAGATCAAAAGTCATGGAAGAGACACACAACTAACAACCATGTTATATTTTAATGTAAAGATTCTTCTTCAGAAATTGTATGTTCACTTGACATCTCTCTAGAGAAATGATAGAAAAAAAAAACAAAAACATTCTTTGGAGTCCTTGGGGCAGCTGTTCAAAAACTAAAGTGTTAAGAGGTCTCCACACAGGGAGTGTGGCCCTTTGGGGTACACTGACATTGTACCATTTTCAGAGTCATCCCCCTGCAATGAAACATTCTTTAACCACAATTAAATGTTCAACAAGGTCCTTTTGAATGTGTGACGATGTCTGTAATAGGAAACCCTGTCAGAAAGACGGGCTGGCTTGGAGGTGACTGGAAAGTAAGTGTCGGATGTTGACATGAGTCAGACAGCCAATGGGACAGGGCAGACAAGGGAACCTCTGGAAAAATAAAAAGATGTTGAAGGAGCAAGTAGAAGGCTCAGATGGAAACAATGAGCTGGGAAAATAAACCTGGGAAGCTTAGATGTACAACAGACCTAGATACCGCCTGGGCTTTGCTTCAGGCTGCCTGAGCAGGCCAGTCTGTTGGCACCCATGATGGTTTAATGGGAATGGCTCCCATAGGCAGGTTCATAGTTTGAATGCTTGGTCCCCAGTTAGTGGAACTGTTTGGGAAGGAGATGTGGCCTTGTTGAGAGAAGTGTGGCCTTGTTGGAGAAGGCGGGTCACTGAGGTTGGGCTTTGAGGTTTCAAAACCCCACACCAGGTCTAATTTCTATTTCTCTGACTGCAACTTGTAGATCAAGTGTGAGCTCTCAGTTACTGCTCCAGCACCACACCTGCCTGCCGACCTGCCTGCTGCCACGCTCCCTGCTGTGATGGATATGGGCTCACCCTCTGAGACTGTAAGCAAACCCCCAATTAAATGCTTTCTTTTATAAGTTCCCTTGGTCATGGTGTTTCATAACAGCAATAGACCAGTAACTAGGACAGCACCCAAGCGCCACCTTTGCAGAACAGATCAATAGAACACACAAATCCCTGTGAAACACCTAGCACAGGACCTGGAACATGGGAGGGTCACAGATGTCATTAGCTGTGTGTTCTGTGACAACAATTATTGTCCTTAGGCTTGAGTGAAAGGAGCCACACAGTTTATGATACCATCCTTTGAATTTACTGAAGACATTTCCAGGGGCCTAAAATGCAAACAATACAACTGGTCAAGGCACACCTAGCCTTGACCATAATGAAACTTCTGGACTCTGTTTCTCTCTTTTGGGTTTCTTCTGAGTCCTCTGTTTCCAGTCTTTACTATGTACGTGGTTGGCCAAGCTCTAGGATAGGTATCTTTCAGATTTTCTAGGAACCTTGTCACTAGTCCCCAGTTGCTCCCATTGGCCAATATGGTATTTCTTTTGCAAAAAACATACAACCCCTAACAACGATCTGTCCTTATAACAACAAACATTTGTCCTTATACTCACAGGTAAGTGTTGTCCTCACCCTTCACCAAGAAAACTTCTCTTTGTAACAGGCAGAGACCACTACAGAAAACCACGTCAATCAATACGCAGAGTTGTGAAGCCCAGTAACAATGGACACATCTACAGAACACTCCTGTACCTAAGGCTCAGAGAGCATTGTAGAAGAGGAGGGCTGGAAGGATTTTCGGAGCCAGAGGATCAGGGAGTTTTCTGTGAGATTGTGTCTACTAGGAATACCAGAAGCTACACCCATAAAGCCTTTCCAACATGCTTTCCCAAACATGAGTAAACAAGGATGACCCCAGTGAACATGCCAAACTGGATGGGGAAAAGCCCATGAGGCCTCAACTCTACACAAGGATCTATAAACTGAGGAAAGCTGGGAGTGGGGTGGGTGGACTTCCAGGGAAGAGCACACCAATTGGCTGCCCACCGTCAAACAGTCATCCCTGAGAACATACACACAAGTGACGTTGTATGGACTGACCAGGTTATATTTAGAAATATATGTATATATACATAAACATATAAATTCATGTGTGTATAAAATAACCATTAGTACAAAAAGAGACCATTAATTTGAAGGATAATGGAGAGGAATATATGAAAGGGTTTGGAGGGAAAGGGGGGATGGGAGAAACGTTGTACTTAAATGATAATCTCAACAAATAAAACTTCTTTTTAAAAAAGAAAGATACTTAAAAGTGCATATATATGTATTAACTCTTATATATAATTATATTAACTTTATATATATATACATATATATATATATATGTATATATATATATTCCTAACTTAAATTCTTTTTATAATCAATTTGGGTCATCCTACTCCCAGACTCTTTTTCTGGCCAAGCTAGCATTCTCTCCTCTCCATACCACTGTAATCATGCCTTGCTTATTTTGCTGTTTTGAATCCTAACTTACTATTGCCAAATCGAAAAATACAGCAGCCAGGGAAAAGAAAGCACATGATATTTTATCTTTAAAATGGAACTGACATGCTGATTGGGATTGGCTCGGATCATTCATGTAGACAGAGGCCCTGTAAGCAGTGCCTTGGGTTCCCACCTTTGTTAGGGGGAGCTCTGGCAAGGTGACACTATCCCTGGTGTTGGCTCCCAATCATTTTTCTATTCCTACCCCTCAAAGAACTTAAAAAGTTCAGTGGAAACATATCCAGGGAATTCTAGACAACCCAGGATAACACAAAGACAAATGATTCCAGTCCTTTAATCGTTTCAGACTAAGAAACAATTACATATCACCGAGGACTAGGGGAGGTGCCCTCCTAGATACCTGTGGCCCATTTTAGAAAGCACTTTGGAACCTTAGCCAGCATCCAAATATTTTGACTCCAAGATACTATGTTTAAGACCAACTAGTCAGAAAAACAGAACTAAAATGATTCCATAATTTTGTTACTGGAAAAGAATTATTTTAAATAGTAATTCCAGACACTGGTGAACTACTTCTTTGCTTGATGTTTTGGCCAAATTCACTACAGGAGGCCACTATGAGAAAGGAGGTGTTTTGACTCACAGTTCAAGAGATCTATTCCATCACAGTAGAGGAGGCATGAAAGTGGGATTGCTGGCCGTGGCAAGCCAGAGGCTGCTTGTTCACATCTCCGTACGTCCGGAGGCAAAAGAAGAAAATTAGTAGCATTCAGTTGCTTCTCTCTTTTCAGCCTTTTTATCTCAGCCCATGACTTCACCCAGTGAGATGGGAAATCCCTGCCTCCCCCCCCCCACACACACACACCAGAATCTTTTCTGGAAACATCCAGGTAGATACACCCAAAGATGTGCCTCCCTATTGCCCTAGGGATTTCCCAACCCAATCACGTTGATGATCAAAATTAATATAATAGCTGGCTAATATGAAGTAGAAGAGGTACTTTCTCATGTTCATTGGTCTAAGCAAAAAATGATGCAACCCTTTGAAACAGCAATTTAGTGATAAGTGTGAAAAAAATGTGAAATACTGGAGCCTGGGTCTACTGGTCACACTGCCTCTGCAGTCAAAATGCACAGACCAGTGAATGCCGGCACAGACCAGTGAATGCTGGCACAGACCAGTGAATGCCGGCACAGACCAGTGAATGCCAGTGGTAAGCTTGCTTTTTTTTTTTGGTTTTCCGAGACAGGTTTTCTCTGTTTAGCTTTGCACCTTTCCTGGAACTCTCTCTGTAGCCCAGGCTGGCCTCCAACTCACAGAGATCCACCTGGCTCTGCCTCCCGAGTGCTGGGATTAAAGGCAAGTGCCACCACCGCCTGGCCTTGCCTTTTTTTTATTCAGTCCAGGACATCAGTCTTTGGTATGGTGCTGCCCACAGTTGGGGTGGGGCGGGTCTTCCTACCTGTACCATTCCTGGGCCTCTAGCCATGAACACCAAAAAAAAAAAAAAATGTTAGTTTTTCTGTCCACAACAACAGGCCTTACCTCTTTTATTTTTCTGTCTTGTAAAATCTTCTGAAAAAAAAAACTGAATGAAACAAGAATTATGCTTTAAACTATCCCCAGTGACAGACATAATGGATTTTGTCATATTTGTATTAAAGCTAACATTTATTGATTCTTTACTGAATGCCAAGCTGTGTGTGAAGGCTTTTATATAGGCTAATTCATTTACTATCCACTGCACTCAAACAACAGTGAGTATATCACTTAAGAGTCTTCAACATCAGGAAACAGGAAAGTCAGATCACAGAGTTTAACCCATGAAGCACGTTCTAATAGTGGCAGAAGTCCAGAGGTAGGTGACTCCATGAATGATTGACTTACTGGAGGCACTGAAAAGGGGCCCACATGCTTCCTCATCGACTCTACCATGCTCAGTAGCCTGATCCTTTGTGGCCACAACATGGTCACAATAGTCCAAAACCACCTGTTCGATGCACTGGCCATCCAAAATGTCTCTATGTCTCCTTGACCGGGAATGCATTCCATAAACATTGCTAAACAATTCCTGTGATTGCTTTAGGAAAGTATGTGGGGGCTGAGTAGAAAGCATGAAAGGTCATTTGGCTGTTGGGTGGCAAACAACGATGTCAGCTGTGAGTTTGGTGCTTGTTAGACCTGTTTAGCAGGAAAAGTGGCTCCGGTGCAAAGGAGAGCTGAGTACCTTGCCTGAGCTCACACATCTAATCAGAAAGGTAAGGATCAGAAGCCAGCTCTGGTGCTACCAGAGCCCATTCACTACAGGTCTGCTCCTCTGCTTCTCCCCATATATATGTCTAGTTCATTTCTGTGTTGCTGTGGCCTGATGCCTGACAAGGAGCAACTCAAGGAAAGAAAGGTTTGTTTCGGCCTTTAGGTACTGGGAAAATAGTCCATTGTGGTGGGATGCAATAATGGGAGGTCTACTGGTCACACTGCCTCTGCAGTCAAGATGCACAGACCAATCAATGCCGGTGGTAAGCTTGCCTTTCTTTAGTCAGTCCAGGACATCAGCCCTTGGTATGGTGCTGCCCACAGTTAGGGTGGGTCTTCCTACCTCCATTAACCCAATGTAGACAATCTCTCACAAACATAACAAAGGCTTGTCTTCTGGGTAATTCTAGATCCTGTCCAGTTGACAATCAATACTGAACATCACATACATATAAGGTTTTACATGAACCAATATTATCCAGAGAAGTTAAATCCTTAATAAAGAACATTTTCAAATAAATGCAGAAGTGACAGGTCAGTCCTATGATCTACTGTCTGGATGCTGGAGACCCACGAGAATGGGGATACAATTCCAGTTAGAGCCAGAGGCTTGAGAGAAGAAGAGCCAATAGCCTAAGTGTCATTTCTTATAGAGGACTTAGGTCAATGACAGTGAATCAGAGAGAGTGGTTTTCCCTTCCTCTGCCTTATATTCTATTTAAAACTCCAATGACATGGAGAAGGCCAACCTATTGGAGGTTGGGGTGGGGACTTTGCCCTGTCTTCTGACTCATGTTCTAATCTCATTCGTAGATGCCCACACAGACACATCCAGAAGAATGTTTGAGCAGATTTCTGGGCAGCCATTATCAAGGCAAGCTGACCCATGAAATGAAATGTCACAGCTTCTTGTGGAAACTATTTTCTGTCCCATATTGTACTTTTTGACATGAACCTTCTTCATGCAAAAACTAAAAGCAGGGCATCAGTCACAGCATTAAAAATGCATGAGGAAGGAAGTCAAGCTATTTCCTCTTCACTCTTCCTTCGGTGATGCTGACTAATCTGGGCATAGTCACCCAGTCCATTAATTTACTCATTCACTTAACCAATCTTTGGTGGAATCTTGACCTTCACAAGATATGGATTCTGACTCCAACTCAAAATACTGACTATAAACATTTTATGATGTGATAAATGAGTCTCGAATGTAGATCAGTGATAGAATGATTGCCTAGCATTCATGAGGCCTTGAGTTCCATTTCTGGCACCACAGATAATAATGTATAATAGTAATAATAAATGGGATGAGAGAGACAGGGGCTGTCAATGGTTCCAGTAGAACTAGACACTACCGATTTGATGGAAACAAATACTAATAACAAGATATGGTTTCTAGCCCTCTCTTCTCTTGACAGCTAAAGAAAATTTTTGCATGGACCATTCTTACTCCTTATCCTCCATTCTGTGAGTCCCAGGAAGAATGAGGGTTATAAGCAAGAACATTCTGTAATCTCCCCCATTGACACATGCAATGTCAAGTCACAATTCTTGGATCAAGTCACAATTCTTCTATCTCCTACCAAACATTTCTTGAATACCTACTGAGTGTGGATAAACCATCGGATCACAGTCCCTGTGGACAGAAGTACCAGAACCTCTGACAGTCTCATGAAGCTCCCAAAAGTCAGTTCCAGAGTCCCTCAATATTAAATTGGCATTGTATTTTCAAACAAACAGATTCAGACTCTGGTGATCTATAGAAAGCCTGTTAGGAAGTAGGTAAAATGGCAAGATATCAAACTTTTCATTTTTATGGCTCTGTTTCATCCAAGGGACCCCTTCCTCTTGCCTTATGAAAACATCCTTGCAGGGACAATCTATCATGATGCTGACACTGTAAGTCTCATCAGATGCCCAGAAATAATTGCTGCCACATCACTAAGTGGCTCAGGTCCTGCATGTCTCTGACATCAGGATTCATAACTTATGTCCATTTTCAACCAATGAACATGGACATGGAGAAAGGAGATTATCACTGAAATAGGTGCACTAAGCATAGCACGTCACTCTCCCCCAAAATGCCGACCTGGCTCACCCTCTGCAAAGAGGCCATTTCTGATTGCCTACTGATTCTGATGGCATGGCAAATATTGGAGAAAGCTCTTCTCAAGCTCCCGAATGCTATGAGGCAGTATGACTAGAGAAGTCAAGATCCTGCTGAGGTCTGATGTTCAATGAGGCTGAATAAAATAGAAGCCATGGCATGTGGGGAAGAGGACAGAGCAGTTCTACTGTGAGTCATTGTTTCTACTCTGACATTTTGTATGATGCTGGCATGTTCAACGTCTCCATTCTTCTACTGCTACTCTGTCCAAAGTGGTCAAGGCATGTGACTTACAAATCTTTGCATCACTAACTATAAAATAGGAAGATTTTTTTACCACTTAAAACTTTGGAGAGTTTTTAAAGGTGTCTTTTCATTTTTTTTTTTTTGTATTGTGTGTATGGGGACATAGGAACATGTGTGGAGGTCAGAGAACAACTTCATGGAGTTGGTGCTCTCCTTCCATGGGTAAACATGGACTGCAGGAATGAACAGGTCTCTGGCTTGCGTTATTGGACAGCAAGCACCTTTATCTGCTGAGCTATCTTGTCTGATGACCCTAAAAGATTTTATACGTACAAAACGCATGAGGTAAAGAGTTATACATAGAATCATGCAAATTGGGAATCTTTTAGAGTTTTGTTAACTATTATAAAGCCTGAAATAATGGGGACACACAGAAAGACATTCAAGACCAAGTATCTTATGGGACCTTGCTCAGGATGTCAACAACCACAAGCCATTCAAATCCACACGTGTGGGGCCAGAGGGATGGCTCAACAGGTGAAAAGCACTTATGTTCAGGGCTGCCAACCTGAGTGTGATCCCACAGGGTGGCAAGAGAGAACCAACTCCTGAGAGTTGTCCTCTGACATCCACACTCTTGCCATGGCATTCACACACCTGCATCCTCACACACAAACACACATAAATAAGAAATAAAAAATAAATAAAATACCTATGTAGCTTAGTGAATAGGCAGGCTGGAGGCTGGGAGAGCTGACCTCTAGGGTCCTAACATAGTGCTATGGTTAAACTCAAAATCAGCTAATGGAGAGGCTCAGCAGTTAAGAGCAATTGATAAACCCAGGTTCAGTTCCTTAGCATCCACATGGTAGCTTACAACAACTCTCAACCCCAGTTCTAAGGGATCCAACACCCTCTTCTGAACTCTGGGGGCAGACGTCCTATGCACTTACATAGGCACAGGCAAAAGGCTTGTACACATAAAATTAAATAAATAAATATTTTTAAAAATCAAATCACGGAGTGTGTGGTACATGTAACCACATGAACCCAATCCTGAAAGGTTATTGGATGTAAATTAATCGTTCCTACTGTCAGTAAAATGAATCGTTGAGAATGGCAGGTCTCCAAACTTACTTCAGGTTCCGTCATCTTGTAGGTCAGGGTCAGTAGCTCACTCTAAGGTCAAACCTACTCACTTTGTCTCTTCCTTCAGGTGCTCCCCATCTTAGTCTTAGTCAGCTTGGACTGACAAAAAAATAAACAAAAATAACCTTAGGCTGAGTGATTTATAGATAATTAATAACGGTTTGTTGAAATGGACCTAAAAACCAGAACACCCAAGCCAGGGCACTCAAAAGAGACTCTTTCCTCATAGATATTGCCTTTTGGTTGTCCTTAACTAGTAAAAGAAATGAGACAAAGAAGCTTCCTTGGGCCTACTCTACTCCCTGAAGACCCCGCCCTCAAGACCTTATCACTTCCCAAAGGCCCCAGCTTTTTAATACCATGACCCAGGGAGTTAGGTTCCAAAATGTGAATTTGTTGAAAATATAAACATTGAGCCCATAATATCCTTCCAACTTGCAACTGAAAACAAACACAGCAATAATAATTTGTCAAATGCACACAGCACATTTCCCTACAAACAGTAAAAGCATTCTAGTCTAGACCCATCTAATTATAGTTTACATTTACATCACAAAATAGGAGTAAGCTGGAATTCCAAGTCCTTTTTTATTAGGTCTGCCTGAACCATATTGCCATGACTGATTCAGCTCAAGTCCACACTTTAAGCTTAGAAAAAACATTTCCAAGACAGAATTCTAAGTTAAACTAGAATTTCTGCTTCCCACTGTTTACAGGCCAATGAGGCTTTGAAATTGAATAGCTGTGGGAGATTAAAGATGTCTACAATATTCTCCAGCCTTAAAGAGAAATTCTGACACATGCTGCAACATGGATGAACCTTGAAAGCATTAAGCTAAGTGAAAATAAGCCAGCGACAAAAAGGGCAAACACCACGTGAGTCTTCTTCCATTAGATACACAAAACAATCAAATTAATAAAGACAGAAAGTGTAGGCAGCTGCCTGGGGCTGGAGTGTGAAGAGGTGGGAGTCACTGTGTAAAGGGTAGAAACTTCAGCCTGGAAAAAAAATGAGGAACGTTCTGGAAGTATATAAAGGTGGCATTATTGCAATAATATCATGCATGTGTGGTTACCTTTATAAATGGCCAAAAGGATTAATTTTATGTTATATATACTTTATCACAATAAAAAAAAAGCAGCAAATTCTTTGTTGTTGCATCCATTGAAAAGTGATTCTTGTTTCTTCCCTTTTGAGATATTAGTCTAGCTTTGGTGAGTTTCCTGGAAAAAAAGAAAATGGTAGAAATGTTCTGGGATTCTCAAGCTTGAAGCTTGAAGCTTCTTGAAGCTTCTCCCAGAGCCTCTTGGGAGTTTTCTCGGGACTCTCTATAAGGGTGGAAGGATTTGTTCCCTGGTGACATTTGGCAATGTCTGATATATTTTTCAGTGAATAGAACACAGGAAGATGGCCAAACATCCTACACTGAACAGGATACCCCACTTCCAACAATGAATCTTCCAGCCCAACATTGTACTGAGGCTGAGAAGCCTACCCTGGAGGAAGTCAGCTGTTTAAGAACTCCATCTTGGAAGAAGTCAAGGCCCAGCTCTGTTCCATTAAAATACAGTGGCCAGAGATGGATACCCACACACCCACTAGGAGCACTACAAGCTACCACTTGAGCAGGCAGAGAAGAAGTCACAGGCCCACCAGATGCTGCAAGATCTGGCTATTATGATGACCAAATACATGGTGGGATATGGGAGGGAAAAAGAGGCAGAGAGAAGTTTTTATCCTATGGAGACAGACAGATCTGCAGAGGCAAAGGCTGTGAAGAACAGACTGATTTGGGGGTCTTGCTTGCTACCTGGTGACATGGTATCATCAGGTCCTAGGCTACTGTCAAGGACTATGTCTGAGTCCCTGGACCTGCTGCACCCCGATTGATTAATGTCTTTGGCCTCTGTTACCACCAAAGGTTGTGAGGAGTCCTGGGATTGGGGCTGCCACATGTGACCAAGTAGGTGCCCAAGGGCCACTCCATAACAGAGATTCTCCCTGTTTGTCCTCAGTTGTTGCCTGAGACCATGGAGTCCTCCAGGCTTGATCTATGGCCAGGAGCCATGTGTGGATCTGAGACCCTACCACAACCAGGGCCTCTGTTGACGTCCATGGTCCCTGTGACCATCGGGGGTTGTATGAATGACCGGGATCTGGGGCCCTAACTTGGCCTATGTTGGGGCCCAAGTCCCACCCTGCAGCTATGGTGATGCTGACCTCAGTGGCCTGCTCTACCATCCGGGGCCATGGTGCCATCCAGCCTGGGATGCTTCTGAAGACCATGTCTGGGTCTGTGGTCCTACAGTAGCCATGGTCTGTGATGATATCTATGTCCTGAGTCATCACCAAGGGCCACAGTGATGCCAGAGTTCTGGGTCACCAACTGTGGCCATGGTGGCGACTAAGGGGCATGCCGTAGCTGGGGCTGTGACAATCTGGGTGGACTGCACTGCCACCAGTGACCACGTTGTCCACTGGCCGGAGCTGCTGCCAGGGGCCATGTCTGAGTCCATGGCCCTACTGCAGCCAGGGTCTGTGTTGATGTCCACAGCGCCTATTACCATCGAGGGACTTATGGATGCCCAGGGTCAGGGCCCCCACCTGGATTTTAGATGGGGCTCGAGGGCCACCCTGCAGCTAGGGTGATGCTGACCTGAGTGGCCTGAACTGCCACCTGGGGCCATGGTGATGTCTGAACCCAGTCTGCTGATGAGGACCATGTCTGGCTCTGAGCTGTGGTCCTACCATAGCCAGGGTCTATGTTAATGCCCATGGCCTGTGGTGCCACCAAAGTTCACATGGATGCCCAGAGTCTGGGTCACATTCTGTGATCATGTTGGCATCCAGGGGCTATGCTACCACCGGGGCCATGCCAATATGAGTGGACTGCACTGTCACCTGGGTCCATGGTGTCATGCCTGCCAAGGCTGCTGCTGAGAGCCATGTCTGGGTCTGTGGCCCTACCACAGCTGGGGTCTCTGTTGATATCCATGGCCTCTGGTACCGTCAAGGGCAGTGTTGATGCTGGGGTTTAGGCCACCACCTGGGGCCTTATTGACATTGGATGACCTTGTTGCAATGGGGGTTATGCCGATCTGGGTGGCCTGCACTCCACTTGGGTCCATGGTAACATCTGGGCCCAGACCGCTGATGAGGACCATGTCTGGGTCTGTAGTTCTACCACAGCTGGGGTATGTATTGATGATCATTGAAAGGCCATATGGATGCCCCAGGTCTAGGCCACAACCTGTGGCTATATTGGTACCTAAAGGCTGTACTGCCACCATGGCCATGCCGACCTGGGTGGCCTGTGCTACCACACAGGGCCATGGTGTTTTCCAGGCCTTGGATGCTGCCTAAGACAATATCTGGATCCATGGCCCAGGAACAGCCAAGATCTGGGTTGAAGTCTGTGGCTCCTGTTGCCGTCAAGGGCTATGAAGATGCCTGGGGTCTGGACAGCCATCTGAGACCACATTGGTATCTGAGGGCCTTGCTGCCACTGGGATCATACTGGTCTGGCTGGCCTGTGCTGCCACAGGGGACATGGCAACATCTGGGCCCAAGCTGCTACTAAGGGCCATGTCTGAATCCGTGGTCCTGCTACAGCTGCGGTCTGTGATGATGTCCACGGTCTGTATTGCCACAGAGCATCATAGGAACCATGCATGTTGAAATCTGAGGGGGGTGCTGAGCCAGATATACCCCTCACTGTCCCTAGGATAGCTGGCCTTGCCCCTCTTTGGACACTGCAGCAGGAGAGGTGGCCCCAACCGCCATGGGAGAGCTGGCCCCCACACTCAGGAGAGATGGCCCCACATCATACCATGAGCATGGAAGAGCTGGCTGCTATGAGATAATCCTCTTGTACACTGTAAAGATTTGTCACTCAAATTAGTTT
>CABHPQ010169961.1:0-35876 GCA_902168405.1 Peromyscus aztecus
GAAAGGAAAGAAAGGAAAGAAAGGAAGAAAGAAAGAAAGAAAGAAAGAAAGAAAGAAAGAAAGAAAGAAAGAAAGAAAGAAAGAAAGAAAGAAAGAAAGAAAGAAAGAAAGAAAGAAAGAAAGAGGCACACCCCAAGAGAGACCTGGAGAAAGAGGTCAAATAATAAAGGGCACTGAATTCAGAAGGTACAGTAGAAAAGGGGAAGTGTGTGAATAAAGAGGTAACTATGATACAGAACTTGATGTGACTCTGAAATCTGGTGTTTGTGTTTTTCAAGTTAAATGACACAAAGGAAAAAAAAATCATTGTGAAATTAGTCTTGAAACAAGCAGCCATTGTGAAATGGCTGTGAGGACTCAGGAAACCTATCTAAATCCTTGCAATCCTTTTTTTTGTTGCTATTGTTTGTTTTAAATATAAATATCTTATTGACACGTCTTTCCTTCATTTTTTGTTTTGTTTTTAATTGGCACAAAATGACTGCACAAAGAGTACAATGTGAGAATATATATATTGCACATATATATAATGTGTATTAAGTCCACATTTGGTATTTCCGTCCCCTCTCATATTTATCAATTCTTGGTGATAAAAATATTGTATTTTAAAAATTTCAATAGAATGTTCTTAGTCAGCTTTCTGTGCTGGAGAACAGCAGAACTTACTTCTCTAATGTGTCCAAACTTAGTGTCTGTTTTCTGATCACCCCTCTGTCCCCTGTCCCCACTGCCTTCTATAAATTCTTCTAGCAAATCATTCTTCTATTCTCCAGTTCTATGAGATCAACTTCTTCAGATTCAAAATATGAATGAACTCATGCAGTGTTTATCTATCTTTCTATGTCCAGCATAATGTATTCTAGGTTCATCCATATTGGCACAACTCACAAGCTTTTGCTTTTTTTTTTTTTTTGTGCCTAAATAGTGTTATTATGTATACTTACCTTACTTTCATTTATCCACTGATACATAACATATTTGCTGTTGATACCAGAGAAATACAAAAGATCCAAGAGACTATGAGGAGACATTACATTCCAGCAAATTTAATAACTTATAAGAAGTAAATAAGTTTCTAGACACACACTCCAAACACTACTTCACTGATCACAGAAAAAGCACTTGATATTAAACATCCTTCATGGCTTAAAAAAAAAGAAGAAGAAGAAGAAGAACCGCTCAACAAGGGCTGGAGACAACCCAATGGTGAAGAGCGCTATTGCACTTCCAAAGGGTCTGAGTTTGGTTCCCGGCACCCACCTCTGGCAGCTTATAACTTTAGCTCCAAGGAATATGCTACCTTATCTTCTGGACTCCATGAGAACCTGCACATACATACATACATACATACATACATACATACATACATGTTCACATAACTAAAGATAAAAATAAATCTTTAATGAGTAAACAGATTAAATACTAAAAAAATATCACTTAGCCTACATTAGCAACAAAGTCATTTAAAAAATATTCCTCTTTAGCAATAAACAACATAATTTAAGAGCCTCATTTTTTCTTATTATCTTAGTAAAAATGAGTTTGGTAATTTTGGAATACTGCATTAATGAAATGTGACACCACAATTAGTGAGTTATATTAGCTAACTACTTTCCCTCTAAATCTACCTCAGTAACTGAAGCAGTTTTGCCACCTGTATAATCAGCAAAGAAATAATATGGATGTTGCCACACAGACTTCAGAGAGCAACAATGCACACACCTTTTGTCTAAAGTGATATGCAAAATTAACACTGAAATAAAAATCCTAGCTTGTTCACATCAGATAAAGAATTTGTAAAACTCTGACAATGGTTTGAAACACCTGGCAAATATCTAAAGAGTAAATGTTTTCTCTCCTAGCAGGTCAAATGAAAGATATAGGCAGTGCTTTGGCAATGCTTAGTTGTCCAGTCTGCACAAGGGTAATGTGTCTTCCCATACAGGCTTCAGTGAGCACTCTTACAGATGAAGAAAACAATGCCATTAACACACTGAATACCATCCGAGACTCACAGATGACGGCGACAAGTAGTAACACAGTCACAGACAAGAAGAAAGGAAGCCAAGTAGCAGCCACCTGGGTGGATAAAACCTGTGCAAGGAAGGCAGGCAGCTTATCAGAGAGTGAGGCAAAGAGCCAGCTCAAAATCTATTCCACAAGATAGGTGATATTCTACTTGGACAGATTCTGCTTCCAAACAAAGCATTTTCAGAACATTAGCGTATTTAAAGTAAGAAGAGGCATTCCTTTACAAAAGAAATAATGAAACATTTCCCCAGCTACCTTCCATCCAAATGTGCTTATAAACTGCAGTAATGTGTTACAACCACAGTTAAGCACAAAAGGAAGCCACCACCAACGCAGTTCCAATAGGCAGTCTATGAATAGTAGAAATGAAGGAGGTAATCAGAAAGTCTTAGGCTGCTTAATATATCTCAAAAACATATTTACACCATGCTTAATCATAAATTAAACAGATACTCTCTTTACACTCTAGCTTTCACTTATCAAATATTATGTCAAAATGCCCATCCACAAAGCAAGGTGCCACAGAAAAGACACTGCACCAACTCACACACAGCTGTGGCCCTCAGCTGTCTCCTCTGTAGCTCACAAAAGCACCCTGAGTGACAGTAGTACACCATGAGTGGTGTCCAAACAGTTGTCGTTCCCACTGACACGTGTGAAACTCTCCAGTCTTCCATCACTCCCAATGGTGGCGGACATTAAAAAACGTATATTGCTATTTGCATTTGAAACAGACCTGCTAACAACTATTTTTAAGTATGTTAAATTCAAATACTACAGAAGTAAAAAAATCCATAGAAGTAATGTCTTCCTCAACCTAAAGACAAAAGTTCTTCTTTCTTGCAGAAGACAGACCTGAAGTTCTGATTTAATATAAAACACCATCTCGAACACTTATGGCCATGCTGTTGCCCATCCAGTAGACACGTTAAAAACAACCATCATACAGCTTTGCATGGAACTTGTAGTCTAAGGCAAATTTGGAATTCTAAAAGCTAATTTCTGTTTAGTATGGATAACGAAAGAAATTTTGCTTTTTTCAACAAAAGTTAGCATCACATTTTTCTAAGACAGCTGATTTTATATTTTGAAATTTTATAATGATAAAACATAAATAGTAAACTGACTTGCTAAGTAAGTGTGGGGGTTTTTGGACTATAGATATCTATTTTTTTCCTAAATTCACATGCCACATCAGCAAAATTCAAATAAAAGAAAGTAACCTGGCCAACGTTTTCTGACTTTATATTATTTGACTAAACAATGAACTGGATTATTGTCATATATTTCAAGCTGTATGATGAGGTATTAATAAAATGTACTCAATTACAAAACAATGTATTATATTAATCAAATCATTATTAAGTGGTGGTTGTTGTAAAAGTATTAAAAAGGACAGACTATCTCATTCTGTATAAAACAGCATAGAGTTTGAAATTTAATCTCAATACAGAGGTCCATAAACATCTTCTACTTCTTGTTATAGAAAAGTCCTCAAAGATAACAAGATCTGCCAGCATATGTAAGCAATACCAACAGAATACGTGATTATTGTAGACTTTAAACTACTCGATCACTTCTGGTTTCATCCGGTCATTTGGAAAGCTATACTTGCAGGTGACTTTCTTTTATTTCAATGGTGTCTTCTCATTAGGCTGCTTGATATATCTCTCTTCCCCTCCCCTCTCTCTCTTTCTCTCTCTCTCTCATATTGAAAACAGATTTTTTTCATACAATATATTCTGATTATGGATTCCCCTCCCCCAGCTCCTCCAAGATCCTCCCCACTTTCCCTCCCATCCAAATTTACTCCTTTTCTGTCTCTTGTTAGAAAACAAAGGGGCCTGGCAGTGCTAGTGCATGACTTTAAACCCAGCACTAGAGGCAGAGGCAGGATCTCTGTGAATTGCAGGCCAGCCTGGTCTACAAAATGAGTTCCAGGACAGCCAGGTCTACACAGAGAAACTCTATCTCAAAACAACAACAAACAAGCAAAAAAAAAAAGAAAGAAAGAAAGAAAAAAGAAAAATGAAAGAAAGAAAACAAAAGGGGCTTCTAAAGAATAATAAATTAAACTAAAAAAAATCAGAATAGAACAAAACAGAAAGAAGAAAAAGAGCCAAAGAAAAGGCAATCCTCAACATTTCATGGCATTTTATGTGACCTGACTAACACACATACAGCTATTTTAAGGCCACCTGTGTCATTTGCACAGTGCTGTACAACCAGTGCTACCAAGTTCCAAATGTTCTCACCTGCACATCCAGTAAGCACTTGCTGCCTGCTCCTTTCTTTCCCCAATCCATAGCAACTAATTCATCTACATTCTATCTCCACAACTTCCCTAATCAAGTTCTTTCACATAAATGAAGTAAAATCATATGTAATCTTTTGTGTTTGGATTCTTTCACACGTGTTCAGTGTTCAAGCCTGTTCTGCATGGATCAACCTTTCATGACTGAGAAGCATTCCCACACAGACTGAATGCATTGCATTTCATTTAGGCATTTAACCACTGGTGTGGGAGGCCAGCTCCCACTTTTTCCCAGGGTACTCTTGAGGAGAAAGGGATAAGAAATACTTAGAAAGAAAGATAGTGTGGGGAAGACAGACAGAAACATGGGAAAGCTTCGGGAGGACCTGGATCAATATCCACAAGCCCCTTCTTGTCTCTTCAAAAGGGCTTTTTATAGGAATGCCAAAGGGTGGGGCAAAAGACCTCCCCCAGCACAGCCAAGTGCAGACCCTTCCAAAACACCTAGTAAGGACTCTGTGGTCAAGCCATCCCTTAATGCAGCCCTGCTGGGTAAAGCAAGCTCAGATGTCACTAGGAAACCTCTGTGGGCCCCCACACACTGGTAGACTGTTTTCACTTTGGCTGTCATGAATATTAAATACTATGATAAACATGGACAAATGTTCTTGGATCTCTTCTTTTTAATTCTACCTAACCATGAAGGAAGTACAAAAATCTATTCTGTGTCTGATGAAACATTTACAATACCCCAAATAATGTTCCAAGGTTCCAGTATGTCTACATCCACCCCCAATACTTTGTTTTACACTACTTTAGTGATGGCCTACCCTTGGTATTACCTTGCTGAGGTTTTCTTTACATTTTCCTATGAATTAATGCTGTTAACTGAACACCATATGCTTATTGGCCATTTCTCTATCTTATTTGAAAAAATATCTATTTGGATTCTTTGACAATTTTTAAGTCAAGCATATTTTGCTAGTAAAGTGCAAAGTTCTTTACCTATCTGGATATTGAATCTTTATCATGTCTATACATATTTTCTCATTTTCTGTTCTTTCTTCCTTCTTAATATTTATCTATTATTATATGTATGTAGCTAAGTGTATGTTATATGTACCACAAGTACACATGCCTGAGGAGGCCAAAAGAGGGCATTAGAGCCTCAGGAACTGGAATTACAGGAGTTTGTGAGTCATCTGAGGTAGGTGCTGGACACTGAACCTGTGTCCTATGCAAGAAGATCAAGTGTTCTTAATTGCTGAGCCATCTCTCTGGCCCTTCTTTTCACTTTTTGACAGTTTCCTTCAGGGCATAAAAGCTGATCAGTAGACCAAAAAGAAGGTTCAGTAGGTCAAGTCACTTGTTACTAAGCCTGATTATCTGAGTTGGGTCCCTGTAACACATATGGTAGAAGGAGAAACTGACTCATATACTCATATAAGTTGTTCTCTAACATCTACGTGTATGCCATACACAGACAATACACACACACACACACACACACACACACACACACACACATACATGCATAAGTAAAAAATTTTAAATATTATCAGGGAATTTTATCTAAGAATGCTTTAATTTCTTCTTCCATTTTTAACTCATGGTTTTCCCAGACAGAATTACTGGCTGATAGTTTATGTTCTCATTGCTTTAAAAACATGTCCTATCATCTATCTCCATGGCTTCTGTGATCTGAGCACATCGTATCTGAACCATTTCCTTTGCTTTTAGGCTTTCCTCTGGGTCATCAGGTTTAACAGTCTGTGCCTCAGTGCAGACTTCTTCCTCTCGATCCTCTAGGGGTAGCGGGAACATGAAGGCCCAGGTTCCTGTCCTTATCAAACAGAGCAAGCTTCTTGCTGGTACTCCTTCCCTGCTCTTGCTGGTACTCCTTCCCCTCCCTCCTGTCCTAGATGTCTATGTCAGTACACTTCCTGTTGTTCCAACACCTCTCAGGAACTGCTCATTTGTGCTTGTTTTATGTCCCTCAGACCGGATCATTTCAACTGACAGAGTCAAGGTCACTGACACTCTAGTCCACTCAAATCTTCAACTACAACCTTCTGCTAAGTTTCTTTCATCAGCTAGCCTATTGACCAGCTCCAGAATTCTTCTACATATTCATACAATTTCTGTATCTTTACAGTTATTCTCTGCGTATTCATACATCGTTCTCTTGATATCTTTCTGCAATTTCTCCCAAGGCTTCCTTGCCTTCTTGACTGGGGGTAAAACACTTGGTTTAAACTTCATGTCATGTAGTGCAACATCTGACCTTCATCAGAAAGGTCTGTAAACTTCTCTTGAGAATGATTCTTGGCCAGCTTCTTAATCTTTGTGGGAAAGTGGACTGTGGAAAGTAAATCTGGAACCACAATGTTTCAGCTAGTCTTCCTAGTCTAGGTTTATTGTGTTGTTTTATCTGCACTTCAGAAGTGTCTCTTTAGTGATTTATAACTCATGGATTCTTTGTCAAATGTGCTCTCTCAAGTTTCTCTTCCATCAGCTTATACTCATCAGCCAATGTTTTGAAATTCCTTGGAATATGAAGAGAAGAGAGGAAGGAAACAAAAATTGTCCCATTCTTTGCAGACTGACTCTGTGTTCCAGTCCTCTTTCAGGCTGTAGCCAACAAATGAGGCAGTTGACAACTCTGCCTTGGCCACCACTTCCTACCTGCACTGAGCATACACAGTTAACCAAAGGACAAAGAACTTCTTAGGCCTTTTCTGAGCATTTCCCTATTTCTCAGCCTGTACACAGGACTCAAAACTCTCCAGTATATAGAAATATTCTGAACATCCAAATAGCATAAATATTTTTCCTCCTTTACTCTGCTGCCTGTCACTTGATTACACTACACTAGAGTTTAGGCCTTAACTGTAATTCTTTGCCCCAGGCTACTTTGACTATTCTTTATTCTGACATATAGGTGAGACATTCTTGCTGATTTTCTGGTCTTCTGCCCTGTGTTCCAAGCAGAGTGAACCAAAAACCCTTGCCTTGGGTCACTTCCCACCATCATCCAGTCTGCACAGAAAGACCAACAGCAGTCCTCTTAAATCATTTCTGTTCTTCCAAAAGGCTGTCGAATGCATCTTCAAGACTTGGAGAGGATCTGGAGCCAGAGGAATCAGAAACAGAACCGAAAGTTTTCTAACATTTTTTCAGTTGCCTTTATCTGGAGTTAGCAATCTTATGGGTGCTACAAAACCTTTAATGCTTTCCAAAGTTCTCACAAAGTCAGTTCAGGAGGTTTCTGCTTGGCTTTTCAGCCTTTCAGCCTAAGGACAGGCACATGGAGCTGCCTGCTCTGCATGCTGCACTGACATCATGAGTACAACTATTAATTTTCAGACATAACCACTCCATCAACACACTCCGCTTAACTGCAAACACCAGAGTAAAACTAATTTCACAATAAGCTGGAATCTATATCTGTTCTCAAAATAATATAGAGTCAAACCTAATTTACCTGGCCATCTGAGGGTTCTTTTCCTAAATTTTTCTTTTCTAGTACTTACATGTGTTCACGTATGTATGCACACATAGGTGGAGGTCAGAGGTCAATGTTGGATGGCTTCCTCAGTTGTTCTCCATATTAATTTTGGGGGCAGAGTTTCTCACTAAACTTGGAGTTCATTGATATGGCTAGACTGCGGCTAGTGAGCTCCAGTAATCTGCCTGTCTCCATTCCCCAAACATACATCCTCCTTAAGTATTGCCCTTACAGATGTTCACCACAGGACTCAGCTTTTTACCTGGGTGCTGGGGATCCTAACTCAGGTCCTCATGTTTGTGCAGCGAGCACTTCATTGACTGAGTCATCTCCCCAGCCCATTTTATCTCTTTTAATAATTAAAAATACTGCAGAGAGAGTAGTCTTTAGCATAAGGTACCAGACAACTTTATATTTATGCAAAGCATTGTGGACCCATATAACAGACTGTACATGAAAATGGATCAGACTTAAATGTAGAGCTTAGTCTATATCTATAGCTAGTAGAAGAAAAGGGAAATTAGAGTGTCAGCCAACTGTTTCTTTGCTACAACACCAAAAGCACAGACAAGAGGCAAAGTGGATGAAGTAAACCAAACAAAAGGTTGATGTATCAAGAAAGTGAAGCGATAGGCCCCCAAAATGGGAGAGACTATCTGTAATCATAAATCTGGCAAAGGCTTACCCAAGCAAGATAGCTAAGGAACACTTACAATTCCGCAACAGAAAGACCAACAGCTCAGGTAAAAAGTGGTTGAAGAAAATAAATATACAATTATTCAAAGAAGATATGCAAATGACAATAAACATACAAAAACGCTCAATCTCAATAATCATTAGCAAATGCAAATAAAACCCAAACTGCTACAATAAACACAGTAGACAGTAGCGAGTACTGGGGAAGGCACGGCAAAATTGGAACCTATGTACACTGTTGGCAAGAACACCAATGATGTACCAATTAAAAAATAGGGTCATGGTGATTCTTTTGAAATGGTAAACAGAGTTACCACCTAGTCTAAGCAATCTCCCTGCTGGAATATATCCAAGAGAAATAAAAACAATGTTTATGAAAAGCTATACAGTGTTCACAGGAGTGTTGGTTATTCATAACCATCACAGAATACAAACAACTCAAATGCCCACCAGTGTTGACTAGATAAACAAAATGTGGTGTGTCATGCAGTGGGATGTTACTTGTCAACAAAAGGAAAATACTACTTCATACTATAACATGTAAAAGCCCTGAAAAACATGCCAAAGTAAAAAAGTCAAGGACAGAAGACCTCACAGTACATGATTGCACACATATTAATGTCCAGAGTAGGCAAAACCAGAGACGGAAAAGTAGAGCCGAGATCACCTAGAACTTCAGTGGAAGAAAAGGAGGAAAACATGAAGAGGTGATCCAGTAAATTTTGGGTTTCTTTGGGGAATGCTAAAAATGTTCTAAATTTAGATGATGGTGATGACCACATTAACTTGATGAATAGAGCAAAAACACTGACCAGTAAGTCTTAAATAAATTAACTTTTAGTCACACATACTCAATAAGTTATTATTTAAGGTAAGTTATTCATTATATATGCCACATACAGACAGAACATACACTCTCCACTCTGACTTTCCTTTTCACCAGAACTCCAGGGTATAGCTCTCACCTAGCGTCTCAGTGCCCCACACTATTTACTCAGCTCGTCTCTTTTCTACTGTCACAAAGCCTGTGTGTAACAGTGTGCCCCATTATCTGCCTGATAACTGCTCCTTTTAACTACAGACTGAAAATGAGGAAAATGAGCTCTTTAAGTATTTGTAAAGGCCCGAATGTGGGGTAAGGAGCACTGTGTGTATGCACTTGTGGCCACACTGGATAATGACATTTATTTCAGATGCATACTGCCATAACATGAACACTGACCTCTATGGGTGTGTTTAAAATAAGACGAACGTTAAAGTGCTGCTATGCATCACAGAACACGTGCACAGAGCAGCTGGGTTTCTTTCAAATCTGTTACAGCATTCTAACAGAACACACCATATAGGTTTGTGTGAGTGTATGCATACATGTGTGTTTGTGTGTAAAGATGAAAATATACATATGCACACATGCACAACACACACACACACACACACACACGCATACATGCACGTGTGCACATGTAAGCATCAAGAAAATGAATAAAACTTTACCTGAAATTCTAGCATTAAATACTGTAAGAAAATTGGAGCCCATATGCAATCACGTGAGCTTTCAAAAACATAATGAGCGTGCTTCCCTTTCTATGTTAACTCTAACACGCTTACACTAAGCAAATGCTAGGAGGATTAAAGGTCTCTTGCTAACCTCTTACTGTAAGCTTGCTATATAATTGTGAATTCATTTCCTTGTCTCGCTGAAAACGTCGAAATTCATCAATCGCTTCACGTGCAATAGTAACAGCCAAGACAAATCCCTATAAAACAAAAAGTATTTTAGAAAGCAGAACAAAAAAAGCAGAGGAAAATTCTTTATTATTTAGTTTTACTTTTTCCCCTTCAATTTATATTACTCCTTAAAACACAAAATGAATGAAAATAAAAACCCATGTAATATTCATTGGAAAAAACAGCCTCTTTAACAACTGGTGCTAGGAAAACTAGATACCCACATATAGAAGAACGAAACTAGACCTACATCTCTCATTCAGTCAAAAATCAACTTCAGATAGATAAAAAAAAAAAAAAAAAACTTTAACATTCAACCTGAAACTCTGAATATGCTAGAGGAAAAAGTAGGGTCTGGGCACAGGAAGCACTTGATAGAACTCCAGCAAGCAGGAAATGAGGCCACATATCAACAAATGAGACCCTGTAAAATTAAAATGTTTCTGCTCAGCAAAATCAAGCTAATCAAGTAGAGGCAGCCTATGGGATGGGGGTGGGTGGGTATTGACAACACACGAAGAACTCAAAAACTAAACAAAAAACAACAATAAAAAAATAGGTTCAAGAGCTGAACAGAGGGTTCTCAAAAGAAATTAAAATAACCAATAAATGTTTTTAAAATGTTCAACATCCTTACACATCAGAAAAAAAAACATTAAAACTACTCTGAGACCCTAGCTCATCCCAGTCAGTGTGGCTATCTCAAGAACAACAAATGCTGGAGACGAAGAGTAAAGAACACTTACTGCTGGTAGGATGTAAACTGTAAAGCCACTGTGGAAATCAGTCTGGAGGTTTCTCATAAGCTAGAAACAGAACTTCCATAAAGCCCAGCTACATAACTCCCAGGCATCTTCCAAAGGCTCCGTATCTTACAATAGGGACACCACATACCCATGCTTTCCACTATTTCTATTCAAAATAGCAAGGAAATTGATTCGGCCTAGATGACCATCAACGGACTTATGAACAATGATAATATGGTACACATATGCACAATGGCTTTTATTCAGTCACAGAGAAAAATAAAATTATGCAGCTTACAGGAAAACTCATAGAATTGGAAAATATTACATAAAGTGAGGTAACGCAGACTCAGAAAGACAAAAACACGTGTTCTCTCTCATGTGTGTAGCTGAGCTTTTTAGTTTTTATCTAAGTGTATCTATGTGGGAGTGAGGGAGGGTAAATGCCAGGAAATAGAAAAGGGGCCTGTGACAGAGGAAAAAATTACTTTCAACAGAAAATTACCCTATAATTAAATCACAGCAAATGTTATCTATGCTATATTTAAAACCTAAGAAGTCATGATTGATTCTATTAGCATCTAATCATTTAAGAAAAATTTTAAACTCTCGATTATGTTCTCTGAGAAATTACTCAAATTCACTTCCAGATATATTTCAACTTGATTAGTAATTCCACTGAAAATGTTGTGATATTCTGTTTTTGCAAGTTTCTACATATTTAACAATTTCCTGTGAGTTTCAGTTTTATTTTGATCTTGTTACCTTTCATCTTTTGTTAGCTCTCTTTGTATAAATTTAAACTTTCTAATAAAAAAAAAGTTGGAAAAGGTCCAAATGAATGGAAGGCTGAATGAATTCAATTTCATAAAAAAGTATAAACTACAGAAAAAATTAGAGGCTGAAGAGGAAACTGAACAGTCAGAGCACTGACTGACCTTCCAGGAACAGGGTTCAACCCCAGCAGCTGGTGGCTTACAGCACCCTGCAACTCCAGTTCTAAACACCCACACATTGAAGACAAACGAAAAAAATGAGACTGGAAAGAAAAATGACACTTCTTATGCTGATTTCTCATCCACGCTGACCACCTGCTTGGGAAAACAGAACTATTCTGGATGAAATAAACAGTGCAATAACTTCAAAATATACAAAAAACAAAAAAATAAAAATAAAAACAAAAAAAAACCCACAAAGAAGTCACACGACCCAAATGATAAATGGGCTAGTAAAATGAAAACAATTCTCAAAAGATGAAACACAAATGGCCAAGAAACAACATATGAAGAAATGTTTAGCTTCACCAGCCAGCAGAGAAATGCAAATGAAAACTGAAATCCTATCTCATCCCAGTCAGAACAGATGTCATTAAGAAAACAACAGATTCCAGTGAGGGAAGCAGGCAGGCTGACTGCAGATCCTCCCCTCTCCCTCCATCCCTCCTGAAGTCATCCCAGTCTCATCCCCAGCTCTGTAGCAGACCAGCTGCTGCAGCATCCCCCTCCTCTCTGCCTCCATCTCCAGCAGAGCACACAGCTCTTCTCCAACCTTCCTCCTCACTCATCCTACTATAGCAGGCCCCAATTGCAGCAGGCTTTCTTTGGGAATTCTCCAGCCAACCCTGACAGAAAAGCCAAGTAGGGAAGCAAAGAAGGTGGGCAAGCTTCAGCTCTCCATTCTCCTTCCTCTCCTCCACATCCAGTCCCCAGGTCTCATCCCAGCTCTCTAGCAGACTACATACATGTTGTAGCATCTCTTTACTTTCTGCCCCCATTCCCCAAGTCTTAGCAGATTCTGGTGGAACACCCTGCTTTTCTCTCCCCTGTGTATCCTTTGAGCCCCCCCAAAAAAAGGCTCATCCCCATTCCTAGTTATCAGGTCCCAATACTTAGGAACACATTTGACCTGAAACCCCCAGTGGCCACACCTCTCAGGATCCCAGAAGAATTACCTACTAGACAACACACAGACACCACACTCTCCGAAAAACCAGAGAGGGAAACAAAACCCAAAGAACAAAACACCACCAAAGACAAGACCAGTTATCAGCACCTAGAATTATCATCTTTCCCAAACCCAGATGATTAAATGCCAGCGAGAAAACACAATCGCCAACAGCCAGGACAGTATGTCTAGATCCCAGCAAGCCGACCACAATAGGCCCTGTGTACTGGGTATTGTCATGTTGCTAGAGGACAAGACAATGACCTTAAAAATAGCATTTATAAATACGATAGAACTCCTTAAAGACAACATGAATAAATCTTGAAGAAAACAAAAACAGACAGTGCAAAAAATTAATAAAACAGTTCAAGACCTGAAAGTGGAAATGGAATAAAGAAAACCCAAACTGGGTGAAATATGGAAATGAAATATTTAGGAACTCTAATAGGAACCTCAAAAAGGCAAGCCTCACCAACAGAATGCAAGAGATGGAAGAGAGAATCTCAGGCACTGAAAACACAGAAGAATAAATAGGTATCTCAGTCAAAGAAAATATTAAAAAAAAAAAAATCCTGCCACAAAACATCCAGGAAATATGGGACACTCTGAAAAGAACCAAATCTAAGAATAATAGGAACAGGAAGAAACCCAGGTCAAAAGCATAGATAATATTTTAAAGAAAATCATAGAAGAAAATTTCCCTAACCTAAAGGAGATGCCTATTAAGGTACAAAAAGAATACAGAACACCAAATAGACTGTATCAGAAAAGAAATTCCCCTCAGCACATAATAATTGAACACAGAACAATTATTTAAGAGAACAATTGAACAATTAATATACAAAACAAAGAAAGAATATTAACTGAAAGAGGAAAAACCAAGTAACATATAAAGGCAGACAAATTAGAACAACTGACTTCTCAGTGGAGGACTCTAAATTCCAGGGGGCCTAGCAATGTTCTACAGACTCGAAGAGACCACAGATGCCCACCCTAACCACTATATCCAGCAAAATGCTCAATCACAATAGATGGAGAAAATAAGACAAATGGCAAAACCAAATTTAGGCAGTACTTGTCTATAAACCCAACCCTACAAAAGGGGCTAGAAGAAAAACTCAAACCTAAAGAGAATAATCTCACCCAACAAAACACAACAAATAATCCCAGAGAAGCAAATCAAGTGGGAAACATACACACACACACACACACACACACAACCCCTAATACCATTGCCACCACAAAATAACAGAAATCAACAAACATTGTTCATTGATATCCCTCAACATCAGTGCTCTCAATTCCTCAATAAACAGATACAGACTAACAGAATGGATACAAAAACAAGACCTATCTTTCTGCCTCATCCAAGAAATACAACTTAACATCAAGAGCAGACATCACCTCAGAGGAAAGGGGTGGAAAAATATATTCCAAGCCAATAGACCTACAAAGCAAGTCGGTATAGCAATTTTAATATCTGACAAAAATATACTTCAAACCAAAACTAATCAGAAGAGATAGGGAAGGAAGCTACATACTCATCAAAGGAAAAATCCAAAAGGACATTGCAATTCTAGAAATGTATGTACCAAAGTTGCTAAAAGAACCACTACTACAGCATAAATCACACACTGATCCTCACACACTGATAATGAGAGACATCAATACCCAACTCTCACCAATAGACAGATCATCCAGACAAAAACTAAACAGAGAAATTCTGGAACTAATAGATGTTATAAACCAAATGGCCCTAACAAATGTTACAAAACATTTTATCCAAACACAAAACAATGTACCTTCTCCTCAGCATCTCATGAGACTTTCCCAAAACTGACCACATACTCAGACACAAAGCAATTCTCAACAGATAAAAGAAAACTGAAATAATGCCATGCATCCTATCTGACCACCATGGATTAAAACTGGGTATCAACAAAAAAACAAAACAGAAAGGATATAAATTCAAGGACACTGATCAACTAACTACTGAAAGAAGAAAAATGGGTAAAGAATTAAATTAAAGACTTTCTGGAATTGAATGAAAATGAATATATAGCATATTCAAACTTATGGGACACAATGAAGGTGGTTCTAACATGCAAATTCACAGCACTTAATGACTAAATAAAATATTATAGTGACCTCATACTAGTAACTTAACAGCACACCTGGAAGCTCTAGAACAAAAGAAAAAAAATCACACCCAAAAAGAGAAGACAGCAAGAATAATCTAATTTAGGAATGACATCCATAAAATAGAAACAAAAAAATCAAACAAAAAAATACAAAGAATCAATGAAATAAAGAATTGGTTCTTTGAGAAAACCAGTAAGATTGGTAAATCCTTACCCAAATGAACTAAAATGCAGAAAGAATATCCAAATTAATAAAATAAGAAATGAAAAGGGGACATAACAATAGACACCAAGGAAATCCAGAGAAACATAAGGGCATACTTTAAAATCCAGTACTCCACCAAATTGGAAAATCTAAACAAGTAGATAATTTTCTTGATACATTCCACTTGCCAAAGTTAAATCAAGATCAGATAAACAAATTAAATAGATCTATAACCCCTAAGAAAATAGAAGCAGTCATTAAAAGTCAAAAAAAAAAAAAAAAAAAAAGCCCAGGGCAGATAGTTTTAACACAGAATTCTACCAGACTTTCAAAGAAGAGTTAATGCCAATACTCCTCAAATTATTCCACAAAATAGAAACGGAAGGAATATTGCCCAGTTTGTTTTGTGGGGCCATAGTTACCCTCAATAACCAAACCACATAAAAACTAAACAAAGAAAGATAATTGCAGACCAATTTCCCTAATGAACATGGATGCAAAAATTCTCAATAAATTACTTACAAACCAAATCCAAGAACACATCAAAAAGATCATCCACTATGATCAAGTAGGCTTCATCCCAGAGATGCAGGGATGGTTCAACACATGTAAATCGATAAATATAACCCACCATCTACACAAACTGAAAACCAAACCACATGATCATCTCATTAAATGCAGGAAAGACCTTGGACAAAGTCAAAAGTCCTGGAGAGGTCAGGGACACAAGGGGCACACCTAAACACAGTAAAGACAGTGTACAGCAAGTGCATGGCCAACATCAACTTAAACACAGTAAAGACAGTGTACAGCAAGTGCATGGCCAACATCAACTTACATGGAGAGAAACCCAAAGCAACTCCACTAAAATCAGGAACAAGACAGGCTGTCCACTCTCTCCACATCTATTCAATATAGTACTTGAAGTCTTAGCTAGAGCAATAAGACAATTGATGGAGACCAAAGGGATACAAATTAGAAACGAAGAAGCCAAAGAATCTGTATTTGCAGATGATAGGATAGGATACATAATTGACTGAAAAAATTCTACTCGGAATCCTACAGCAGATAAACACTTCCAGCAAACTTAGCAGGATACAAAATTAACTCACAAAAATCAGTAGCCTTCCTACATACGATAGACAAACAGACAGCAAAAGAAATCAGAGAAACAATACCTTTCACAATAGCCTCAAGTAACATAAAATACCTTGGTATAACTCTAACCCCCAAACAATCCACGCTGTTGCCAAAACTATAGGTTGCTCTACACAAACTGATAGCAAGTCCCATTGCTGAAGACAACATCTATACAACTCATTGACCATAGAGAGGTTGAGCTGGTACTACAGAGAGCCTTCACCTCCATGTGCTAGTGACTTTGGTACAAAAAAGTTACCAAAAGAGGAATATGAACACTAACCCATCTACAAACCCTGGGATTGACAATGGTATCCTGCCTGCAAGATATGCTATTGCAATGGTGCCACAAAATCTGTGAGAGTAACCAACCAATTTCTGATTTGACTTAAGGCACACTCCATGAGATGGAACCCATATAACAACACTCCTTGTGTGACCAACTTAAAACTAGATAGCCCAGAAACCTCGGGTAAAACCAAATAATACGGTTCTGAAAATAAAAAGAAAAGAAAAGAAGGGAGGGAAGTGGGAGGGAGGAAGGGAGGAAGAAGAAAGAGAAAGAAACAAACAAACAAAAAAACCCTAGCAATAAAATGACTCCTAATGACATTCTGCTATACTCATAAATCAGTGCCTTCCTCAGCCATCATCAGAGAAATGTCCTTGTGCAGGAGATGGGAACAAATACAGAGACTCACAGCCAGACATTTTGTAGTAAGAGACCTTGAAACACTCAGCCCTAAACAGGATGCCTCCACCAAATCCCTCCCCTCAGGGCTCAGGGGACCCCAAGGAAGAAGAGGCAGAAACAGAGTAAGAGCCAGATGACAGCAGGGAAACAAGGCCCTCTAAGTCAACGGGATCGATGCACATGTGAATTCACAATCCACATGTGAATTCACAGACTGAGGCAGCATGCACAGGCCTGCACAGGCCTGCATCGGATGGGGTCCACAGCTCAAAGAAGGGGGTACACGTCCCCAACCCTAACCCGGAAGCTATCTCCAATTGAGAACCACTTGCAAATGAAAATTTAGTTTCCTTCAAGTGAGTCACACTGGGGAAACTAACTACTCTTACAGGTAGGCAGCATGCCCAGCAGTAGACGCCTAACAGAAAATGAACTCAAGGTCATCTTTGGAAGTTCCTTGTCTCATAATGTTGTATCAAGGATCTTCTTCATATTTTTTAAATTTTACCTATTATTATTTTCATTTTATTGTATTTATATTTTTCTTCTCTTTTTACCTTATAGATCATATACATATTTTATATATATACTATAGTATATATAACGGCCTCCACTTTAGCGTTTTCATATGATTCCTGAGTGTTTGAAGGAGTGAGTCTCGGGTTCTTGGGCCTTCTCCTGGGCTCTTTTCCTTCTGTTTGTTTGTTCTGTACAAACCAGCAGGTTCGTTTTTATTTTATCTTACTAATTTATTATCATCCCATAGAAGACTGTTTTCTGTTCTTCTCTTTTCTTTTGCTCTTTTTCAGTTGTTGCTTTTTCTTTGGTTTTTTTTTTGAGACAGGGTTTCTCTGTATAGCTCTGGCTGTCCTGGAACTTGCTCTGTAGACCACTAGAGGCAGCCTTTGAATTGAATGTAAGATTGTAATTTTCTGCACTTCTTAGTAACTTTTAGGACTCAGGAATATATCATTAAATAGTATGCACTATTGTCTTGCATCCTTTAAAAATATTTTATGAAAGTCACCTTACTTTGTATCCTATTGCAACATGTTTTTCTGGCTTAACACAGGTTTATGAAATTGGTCCATTTTTGCACATGTATATCCATTTCATCTTTATTTCTCTATTTTTTAATAAGATTACATTGTAACTTACATGTCCATTCTCTTGATAGGTTGTTTCTAAATTATGGTTATTAGATATTGCTGTGATAAATAATTTTGTTTCTTCATAACTCCTTACGTACATTTAGAAAATATTATGTATGCTACATACTTTCTAGGAGTTTATTTTAAAGTTTTATTTATTTATTTTTGAGACAGCCTCACTATGTAACCCTGGGCAGGCTATAACTCACTATGTAGACTGTGCTAGCCTCAGTCTCAGTTATCTGCCTGCCTCTGTCTCCCAGTGCTAGGATTAAAGGTACAGGTCACCATGTCTGGCATATTTTTATTTATTTTTTTGATGAAGGCAATACAGCATTAAAGAATATTTTAAAACAGAGTATTTGCTAATACTAAATACAACCATATTTATGACTTTAGTAGGTTTATTTTTCCCTCTTTTTCTATAGTTTTACACATCATTTAAATATTATTTGCAGTTTAGAATAAAATTTATTTTAAGTTAAACAATGATATTTGAGAATACAAATTCTTAAAAATCTGAAGCAAGGTATATTTAGTCATACTTTGCTTTTGCACTTTGCCTTTATTATTAACTCTGGTTTCACTAGGGTTTTTTTATTAATTATTTTTTGTTGATAAGGTTTCTCTATATATTATTGGCTGGTATGAAACGTCCTACATAGACCAGGCTGGCCTCAACTCATAGAGATCTGCCTGCTTCTGTCTCCCAATGGGTTCTCTAAGGGAAAAAAAAAGAAAGAAAGGAAGGAAGGAAGGAAGGAAGGAAGGAAGGAAGGAAGGAAGGAAAATGCATTTATTTGGATACTTTATGAAGAATTTTATTTCATATTTTCATAAAGTTCTTTATTTTACCCAGAACTGGAATATGTGTGTGTGTGTGTGTGTGTGTGTGTGTGTGTGTGTGTGTGTGTATGTGTGTGTTATACATGTGCTTATGCATGCATAGAACATAGTGTACACCAAGGCACCTTCCTTGTTTTCATGCCTGTACTCATTTCCAGGCCAGGTTTCATTTTAAGTGTGTCAGCTTGATTTCAGGTATAGGTTTGTTCTTGAAGTGCTTTCTAAGTTTTTGGCATATAAGACTTAACTGTATTTCGACATTTGAGACTGTAACTTGTTCATTATGCTTGTGAGGAGTGGGAATGAAAGGCCCTTTTTGTTTCACTTCTTTCAGTCTTGAATTTGGTTGCCATATTTAGATCTGAGAATCGAGCTACTTTTATGAATTTTTTTTTTGTTTCTTGATTTTGCAATAGCAAAACTTGTTTGTATCTGAGAGAAAAGAAGGATGAATGCTTATGCTGTGTACATGTCTCTTACTATTTGATTTAGCAGAAATTTAAAGGAGTTAGTGAGCACATTGAATCATCTTCAGATCTAAGAAACAAGCTTCTGGTATGCTGTTGGCTCTTTAATTATAAACTCACTAAAGAAAATTTTTAAAAAATTTAACCATATGGAATTTATTTCAGAACTATAAGATAGGTTCCATATTTTTATTATTAAAAATCACTTTATTATAATGAACTCACAAATAAAAACATCACACAAGCCAGATTAAGGGAATCACTCAAACATTTGCCTAGTCCCAAACACTACCTCTCAGTGAAATAGAATTAGAATGGCCATTCTAAAGCTATGGAATTTTGCAATTTTATGCACTTATTCACTGACCTAGACTATCTTCTCCCTGACAATTCAGTTCTATTAGGATAGGATCTTATACAGCTTTGTTCACAATATCAACACTGCCTGCTGTAGTGCTGGATACAAAGGAGCTGATCAAAAGAATTGTGTGTTCACCCTACACACACTTTAAAACTTTTAATGAGCATAGTGCTCAGTTTCAAACAAAATGTTTCTTTTTTTGTCCTCCTGGGCACTTATCCTCTACCCCAACCCCACCTTGTACTCCTCGACCCATTCCCTATAGCTTCCTTTCTGCTTTCTCGTCTCATGTGTCCTACTGGTCTCCCCACATTCCTCAGCACCTCTCTGTCCCCTCTTGTAGACTTCTTTCTAATTTCACAGCCTGTGCAGTTTTATTCTAAAATGTACTAAAAAACAGTATTAAGCATTTTTGTCTTACCAATCACCACATTTCTATAAAATAAATCCCTTCAAAATAGTAAGCTCATTTTAAAGGTCTTCAATATATACTGATGAGAAACCTGCCGATCCAGAAGAACTCTCAATTACCTCTCCAGCACCATGTCAGCCTCCATACCTTCATGCTTCCTGCCATGACAAAAATGAGCTAAACCACTGTACTGTAAGCCAGCCCCAATTAAATATTTTCCTTTGTAAGAGTTGCCATGGTCATGGTATCTCTTCACAACAATAAAACACTGATTTAGCAAGTGAAACATGCATTCATTTATTCATTTTGTATTTATATTCCATACAATTATGGAATGCTACTGTCATTCCTCAAATCTACCCTACTGTTATGGCTTGTGGACTGGAGTCATTAGCAACACCTCAGTATAATTTTACTGGACCTGACCTGGAACAAGGGTCCTCCTCTCCCTTCGCCTCTACAGACTCACTAGAATGTCTCTAGGTGAGAAAGGGGCCTACATGACCCAGCATGGATCAGCTCAAGAGCAGACACTCAGATCTTCAACTCTGAAGTCACATGTTGAAGACACCTGAGCACTTCACCCTCTTGCATAGAGGGGATAATTTTATCTGTTGTACTGCCTCTGATCATCTAACCAAAAAATAGCAACCAAAACAACTAACAAATCATACAAAACTATAAAGAAAATATATCTGAAAGAGGTACACCATTATCAGCCATTGAAAAAACACTGGGTGAGCAACCAGAAACTACCCCGCAATCAAACACCTCAGAACTTTCACCATCAACCGAGTGTTAGGAGAATAATCAACAGAGTCAACCAGCAGCATTCCCAACAACTAAATGGCACAGGAAGGAGCAGCAGGGGCAGGCAGGCTACTGCTACCCCGAGTACAGGTGCAGGGGCCCCAGGCAGAAGACTCTGTGACCCCTCCAGAAGGAGGGGCTTACACAGCTGCAGCTCTGCAGGCAGTGATCTGGCAGCACACTTACTCGTAGGACTCACGGGAATTAAGTCACAAAACTCAGCATGGTCTTTCCCAAAAATTCACTGGTGCACAGTAACACCATATATAAAATTAAGTCAATTTATCTCACTCATTCAACTATGAAAACTAGATGCTAAGTATTAAATAATATAGCATAACTATAGAAGTATTTTACCAGAGGAGCCCAGTAGGTGTAGAGGTAGCCAATTTTCAATGCTGGTACAAACTGTGAGCAGGACACTACCAGAAAATAGAGATTCAAGAAAAACTTGAACTGTTCATACAAAACCTAAAAAGAAATACAGAAATTAGCACAATCTCTTCAAGAAAAATGTATTAACACTTCAATCAATTAAATTCAGCAAAGCATACAAACATATTTCCATCAGTGAAAATATGCTGATTCAGAATAATTAATTACTTCTGACATTGGCTTTCCAAAGGTATGCTAAGATTAACTCAATTGTAAGATACAATGTTAAAGATAATCAGGACTTTCAACTTTATGAAAAGTACACTTCCCTAACAGTTTTATTTCTTTTGAATGAAATCTAAAACGTTCACATGCACATCACAGCAGGTAACACCCTTCTGCTTTAAGCAAGAGGCAGCTCTTACAAAGGAAAAACATAAATGTCTAAGATTTATGAAACAGGAAAAAATAAATATATATGTAAAATATAATAACAGCGTGCTTTTTTAGCACAGATACTGAGCTTTACAAACATGAAGTGAACAAGCCAACGGATCCAAGCATGACTACAGAATACTTGACTTACTAGCTCTCAGAGTAGAAAAACCATGCACTTGAAAACATGTACATAACAGACCAGTGTTCAGGAAGACAGCAGCCTACATACTCTTTAGTATCTTTTAGTACTTGGTTTTTGACATTATTTTTAAATATGAAATAAGTTTCATCATATAATACATTTTCAGATTGCTAAAACTGAAAGGTTTTGCTTTTTTCCCTCTTTTTAATTCAGATCAAGTCTTCTGGAGCTGAAGATAGTAGTAGGCCAGCATACATGAGGCCCTAGGTTTAATCACAATTTTGCAAAAAGCAAAACTAAAAAATAAGTTTACAAAGAAGCAATTGGAGTTACAGTTAACAAAAATTAATTTTAGCCATGTACAGTTGTGCACGCTTTAATCCCTGCACTCGGAGACAGAGGCAGGCAGATCTCTGCAAGTTAAGGACCAGCCTGGTCTACATAGTAAGTTCTAAGACAGTCAGGGCTACATAAGGAGACTCTATATCAAAAAACCAAAAAGAAAAAAGAAAGAAAAGAAAAGAAGAAATAATACAAATAACAGTATTTTCAGGTAAGCTTGCAAAGTTGTAAAGTATAAATCAAAAATCTCCTTGGATGCCATTCCTTGTGCAAGGTGGAAGACACAGCAATTTCAACAAGAGAACAATGGGTTAAATGGTGAATGTTGGCTTAAAGAGCTAGAACCAGTTTGCACATATTGAAGTTACCTGCATCATAACACAATTCTGCATGTAACAAAAACAGTTATACTCGAAATATGTTTATATCCATAATCATGCTCAATTGCTGTCTAAAAATGTTTTGAATTATTTCATAAATTAATCTCAGCAGGAAAGAAAGCTCTTTTTCTTTAGCAATTTCTGTAAAATCTCAGCACAAATTATATCTATTAGCAATTCAGAAATTGCCATTTGTGCTAAAAATGGCATAGAATTCCTACTGTGTAATTACTAAATGTTTCTGAAATACTACGTTTTAGATGAAAAGACTAATTTCAGAGACTTGATAAAGAAGAAAATCATGCACACAGTAACGAAGCATTGTGCAGAGCCGTCATCAACAGGTATTCTCAGCATGCAGCCCATGGCTGTGGGAATTTATACTCATCGAAGTTGAGCTACACTACTGGCTTTAACTATGACCAAATACTTTACAATATACTCAATGACCTTGGTGACCCTTAGGACAATGCATCATCTTTGACACTTTGTATTTAATACTTTATACTTAAGGAGAAAACGATGACTTTGTTCAATAATATGAGAATATTTATCTGACTGAAAAATGATTTACATTTTACTGTCCTGATAAGAGATCAGTCTTTTGATTATGGAGTCATTAATCCCACATTTTAATTAAGAAGCACAGTATATATTAAGCCTATTAATGAATGGTTGTGGACCAGGGATGGAGAGGACCATTATGGTTCAAAAGAAACTCAGCATAGTTACTTAAGTAAAAATATAAGATAAAGCAACTTTTATTTCACATAATCAAGAGCTTTTCTTACAAAATAAAAAACCAACAGCTAAACTTTGCCAACATTTTGTTTCAGAAATGTAAGATATATGATTGATTTTTTTTCTACAGATCAACCACGTTGATTTATCAGCTAAGAATCAATGATTAGAAAGAAAACAAATTCCTGTAAAATAAAAAAGACACATAATCAATATCAGCTACCTTTACATTCATAAAGAAACATGAACCTATTAAAATAGGAAATGATATATAGAAAGCAAAAATTAATCCACTATTACAAATTCATAATAAATCCAGTTTTATAATTTAATCAAAAGAATCAATACCAAAAAATTTAAGATATTTAAACTTCAGTATTTAAATTTAACAATATACTCAATTACAGATAACTAATGAGTTAATGTAACAAGGCCTGAGATTAACAGCTTGATATAGAAAAGGGCATCTATAAATAAATACATAGAACTATTGTTAATGTGAACAAATTATATACTTCCTTTATAAATTCCTTGGCAGAGTTCAATATTACATTCTACTTTTACTTCCAAACAAATTTCAAGTGTCCCCAAAAATTATGTTTTTCCTGATCACTTATCTTTTCTTTAGTATTTCTATGCATTTATATTCCCATAACATAAATGTTTATAAAAAACTGAAAGCAATAATAAAACTGTATATTTTCTTAAGTAGATAGAGCCAGGAAAATGCAAAGGAAGTCTTGAGTAACCACTTGAAATGGGAAGGTGTGAACCGGGAAGGTCCCAGTGTGAACAGACAGTGCCATCAACAACCAGTCTCCACATGCTTCTTCAGAAGGCAAAGGAAGGTAGCAATCTCAGACATACAATTGATACTGAAGATGATGGTCTTACCCCAGGTATAAAGGTAAATACATTGTATTTCTGATTTTTTATAGAATTCCTAGGATGTTTTTCTTCACACTTCTCTGGACATCCAAGCCATACTGTTCGAGCTTTCAGTTCTTTCTTTCTTTGACAAACATTTATCAGCCAATCACAGCAACTGCATGAAACAAAAGATATACATACATGGCATGTGCCTTTTTTAAAAGGTCTAAATTAATTCTACATACTTAAAATCAATACTGATTGTTTGTATTCCTTGGCCATTATCTAATGCTAGCCTGTCATTACCCTGTGCTTTTTAACATTCTATTATAAAGTCACAATTCTTGAACATTGACTCTGGTACAAGAAGACCTCCCACTGACAATCCAATACAGAATCCAGTAGCCACAGATAAACATTTTAATTAATTGAAACTGACAACTCAGATCTTCAGCTATGCTTCAAGAGTTCGACAGCCACCTTGGTTAGTGGCTTCCATGGGACATCAGAGATCAGAAGTTCCATTACTATAATGAGTCCTAGAGAACACCAACTATGGGCCAGATACCTCAAGTGAATACAGCTACTTATGAACACACTTCTTTTCAGCATTCAAAATCCTGCAGTAATTCCTCAGAAATGCCCTGTTACAAAGTTTTGTTCTGCAACAAATAATTAATCTGATATATAAATATACAGAGACAGATCTAAGTTAAAACAGTACATACACAAAGCTAAGTATTTGAAAAATACATTAAAAATTTAGGAAATGTGTCATTGCTGATCATGTCATTGTGCACAGACAGAATTATCTAGTTGTCAGAGAGCACCGATCAAGTCCCACTACTCCACAGGACTGAACAAATGTACTCCCGATGGGCTGGAGGTGTGCAAAGACTGAAGCTTCCTGACAAATCCCACTGAATCACACATGACTTCAGTGCTCAGAGGAAAGGGCATAAGCCTCAAAAATATTTTTTAGAAAATATCTAAAATAGCTGGGTATGGTGGGTCATACTTGTAACCCTAGCACTTTGGAGGCTGAGACAGGACGACCGATACCAAAGTACAGGACAGACTCTGGGACACAGTGAGTTCCGGGCCAGCTTGTGTTTCAGTGTGAAACCATAACTCCCACCAAAAAGTATATGTGAGCCTTACTGACTGATAGAATTAAGGGAAAAAATTAAATTATAGGGAATTTTTTAGGGCAAAGTAATGTAAGCAAAACATCAGAAAGCCCTGAAAAATAAGAGGGATAACCAAAGAGAAGTCTCAAGGGTGGTGGTGACACACGCCTTTAATCCTAGCACTCAGGTGGCAGAGGCAGGCAGATCTGTGAGTTCAAGGCCAGCCTGGTCTACAAAGTTCCAGAACAGCCAGAGCTATACAGTGAATGAAACCTGCTTCCAAAAACCAAAGAGAAAGAGGGGGGTGGAGGGAAGGGGTCTCCAGAAAAAGTAACTGGGTATTTCCTTAGTAACATTTCTATGTATCCTAAATTATTGACTATATAGAGAACACTTTCAGACTCATACAATGCCTTATGCTGTCAAATCTAGTAAGTAAATCCAGTAATGAACAAATTAAACTTTTCCTTAAAATGTTTTGGGATCAGCTTTTCATAAATGCCTCTACAATCAAAGCAGTGTTCTAGCATTAAATAAAATATATTTACATATCAAGAATCTATCTTTTTAATTTATTCATAATTAAATAATAGTCAAAATACAGACCACTTCTTTCCCATTATTTCCCACAAGTTGGACTATTATACTTATTGCAAGTATCTTTGGTTACCATGACCAAAACAACATAGTATTCATGTCATCTTACAAGATGAGCAGTTTCCCATGCTTCTACACCCCAAATGTTTTACAGATTAACTCAAAATGCAGGAGCCATTTAGAACCAGGAATAATCCCAGCATCTGATATCCCCCTTCTCCTTCCTTCATATGGAAATGCCATTCCTGGCTCCAGTTTTCTAGAGACAAAGTGATTTTTGATAACAAGTGAAATGTAAATCTCGTGAGAAAGATCATCAGCCCAGATCAGAGAAATAGATAGATCAATGCCCCTCACAGCAGTCTACAGGAAGCTGTATTCACTCACATGAAAGAAATTCAAAATTGGAAAAAATAACCATAATAATAAACATTTCAGCAAGACATTCAGCAAGTCTTCAGGTTAGAAATTTTGTCAAATAAGAAATTTGAAGAAACCGGTTTTGAGCCATGAAGTACCTCCACAGCCCGATACTAAAAGTAATCTTAAAATGAGCCTTAACTACTCACAGGATGAACAAGAAACAACGTATCAAAACACTTAGAACTCACTAATCTTAGTTCTAATCTAAGTGTATTGAAATATTCCCTAAAATTTTCTTCCTGCAATTAATTTTATACATCTGCCGTGAGAACCACCATAAGTAGCTGCAATAAATCTGAATGAAAGAATGCTTGGCATTCAGAAAACAAAATAACAAACATTCAAAACTGAAAATATATAAGCAATAAAGAATTAGGTCCATGCTGATTGCCAAATACATAACTTGACTCTCTAAGGACAGTGTTAATTCTGGAGGAGATCCTGACCAAACAACAAGATGGTAAGGATCTCAGCTTACACATCCCACAAGGCAATGGGACATGCACTAATGCCATATCCACTATCAAGCTATTAGTTTTTCCCATGAGATCACAGTTTATTTATATAAAGGACTTTATAAGCACATCTTTAGATTTTATTGAGCTGTTTCAATATCCTTAAACCTGGGCCCTTTTTCTGGTGACATATACATTTTCAAATATATTCTTAATATTTTCCATGAAGAAAGCACCATATTACAAATGAAATCTAAACACAGCTATATATTCTATTTTTTTTAAAAAAGCTATAAAAGAGAAGAAAAATTAAAAAAATGTGTTTACTAGTGTATTTACCACTATGTTAAGACAGAGCGTTCAGGCCTCTGGCTTCTGCAGAACTAGAGAGAACCAGTCAGTGCCTTCAGTTTCTGTGGAACCAAACTGCAACCAGGACTTCAGTCCAGTGGTTCTCAAAGGTCAGTGCAGGGCCTGAACTTCGCTTCCAGTGTGCCCAAGGTCCCCTGGGAGTCTGGAACATTGGTTCCAGTGATCTCTGATGTCACTATGGTTATGAGGTTCTCATCTCTGAGGTTCTAGCAGGAACCAGAATCTGTACTGATGTGGCCCCAGACATTGCTTTGGGCCTGCGGCTCTAACCATCATCCCCAGAGAGTAGACAGACTTCAATGGGCAGAAATTTTGTACCCTGTCACCAGCACATGCATAGACTCCAAAGGATGACCCAGACTTTCATTCTATCTGATTACCTTGGTGTTAAGTATCCAGTCCCAGCCTTGGTCCTGTTGGCACATAGCCAAGAGAGGACCACTTCAGCAATCTATACCATAATCAACACCAAGTTTTATCAGTCTCCCTAGATTAACTTCATGCAGCTATTCCTCTAGGAAGAGACACAGGAAAGAAGATATCTTAAAAGGTTTGAAAAAAGTCAAAACAAACCCACTCCAACGAATTCATAAAACATGACAAAGTCAACACAAAAAATATAACACAACCACCACCCAGACTCATCACCAACTGACCAACTCCTCTAGAAAGGAATCCAAAATCAGAGAGCTGAAATATCTGAGAAAGAATTTAAGTTTTATTGTTCAAAGAAATAATTATCAAACAAACAGATGCAGGAATTAAGAAAATCTGTCCAAGACCTTAACAAGACAATCTCCCAAGTGAACATAACAATAAATTGAAACTGAAGTTCAAAATATGGAAGAAAAATAACAAGAAGATTGAAACATTGAAAAACAATCAAACAGAAATAAATGAAAAAAAGGAGATGTCAATCAAATAAAAAAACACAACAGACATTATCATTAACAGACAAGACCATGAAGAACAACAAATTTCAGGAAGGGAGGACAAAGTAATACAGAGACATATATAAGGGAACAAGGAACAAGAATGCTGTTTCCAAAGTGTGTGATGCATTCAAGAGGCCAAACCTGAGAATTCATGGAGCTGAAGAAAAATTGAATGGAATAGAATTACCAAATTTACAGAAACTAGGGTTCCAGACACAGGAGGTAATAGAACACCAAACAGACATAACCAGTGAAGAATCTCTCCTCGACATACTAGTCAGGATGTCAGAAATAGAAAGTTAAGAAAAATCCTAAAATCAGCATGAGAAAGAGAAGAACTTACATACAAAGGCAGAAATATTAGAACTACCAGACTTTTGACAAGCAAGCACAAAAGCCAGAAGAGTTTAACATGAACTACTTACTCCATGTGCTGAGAGGAAATGACTGAACCAAGAACACGGACAGCTGCAAAGCAGCCTTTCAACACTAATGGAGAAATAAGACCATTTGAAGAGAAACACAAGTTAAGGCAACTCATGACAACCAAGTCAGCACTCCAGAAAGTTCTTAGTGCAATACTCTAAATGGGGAGATGAAAGGCCACAGAACTACAGATAAACAAACCGGACTTAAGAAAGAAGCAACCATGTCCAAAACAGCAACTTCGTGAGCCCACAAAACTAATGAAGGGAAATGAAAAGAAATGCCAATAGTCCAACAAAACAGAACATCACCTAAAAAACTTACAGGAAACAGCAAACCCTTCTCTCTTTCTCTCTCTCTTTTGTTTGTTTGTTTTCGAGACAGGGTTTCTCTGTGTAGTTTTGGTGCCTGTCCTGGATCTCACTCTGCAGACCATGCTGGTCTCGAACTCACAGAGATCCGCCTGCCTCTGCCTCCTACGCGCTGGGATTAAAGGTGTGCATCACCACCTCCTGGCCGTAAACCCTTCTCTATAATAATAACCTTACGTGCAAATGGCCTCAATTTATCATTGAAAAGATGCAGTCTAATGGGCTGGATTAAGGTAAGAGTGGTCACAGCAGGCTGTGACTAGGTAGGCAATTCTCACTATCCTTCCTGTCCTCCATTTCTACATCATCTCTAGTCCTATAACAGCCTGCTTACAGGTTCCCCTCGGTCTACCCTGGGGACAACACTGAACATTGGTGCAACCCAGCTTTGCCTCATCCTGTAGACTGGCGGCTCCCAACCTGTAGTTGTGACGTCTACAGGGGCCATGTGTCAGACATCCTGCATATCAGATATTTTCATTACAATTCATAACAGTAGCAAAAAGACAGTTATGAAGTAGCAATGAAGTGATTTTTACGGTTGGAACCACCACATAAGGAACTGTATTAAAGGGTCGCAGCATTAGGGCGGTTGAGAACCACTGCTGTAGACCCTCTCAGCCCTCCTTTCCTAGCCCATCCTCATTTCTGTGTCAGCTGCTGATGCCTGGAAACGCTTTCTACCTGGGAATCCCAGTGGTAACACCAGGCTGGGAATGAGGTAGGTGCTGTTCACTGTCCTTCCTACCCACCATCTCCACCTCTCCATTCTCATTCTCAGCCTGTAGCAACCTGTTTGCAGGTGCCCTTCCTTCAACCTCACACCCATTCACTGGAGACTCTTAGTACAGAACCAGGGTCCCCCTAGCGCTTTCATCTGTCTCCCCAAACATATTCTTACTGCAACCTACTCAGAGGAGCCTCTCCTTCCAAAACATCCCCAAATCCCTAGAGACAGCACCTCTTGGTGTGGACAGGTTCCCTTTCTCAAAGCCCCTCCTGGCCTTTTCTCCTGGCCCATCTCTATTCCTCTCTGTCATCCACCAAACTACAGAAGCACTCGTTACCAGGAAACCCACAGATACCACACTTTCTAAAACCCAGAGAAGGCAACGAGAACCACAGAATGGTACATCCATCCAACAAAGATGAGACCAGATATCAACACCTAGAATCACAATCACCCTAACTCCTCCAGCTATCTAGAAACCAGTGCAGAAACACAAACGTGAACAGCCAGGACAATATGCCTCCACAGAACCCAGTAACCCTACTACAGTAGGTCCTGAGAAATGCACTACAGCTGAACCACAAGACAAAGACTTCAAAAAAAAAAAACCCATTATGAATATATTCAAGGACCTTAAATGGGATATGAATGAATCCCTTCGTGAAGTCTGTGAAAACACAGTGGAATGGAATAGTAAAACAGTTCAAGATATGAAAATAGAATTAAAGAAATAGAATGACTAGAAAAAACCCAAACTGAAACACAACTGAAAATGAAAAATTTAGGAAGTCAAACAAAAACCTCAGCGGTAAACCTCACCAAGAGTGCAAGACACAGAAGAGAGAATCTCAGGCACTGAAGACAAGGTAGAAGAAATGGATGGTTCAGTCAAAGAAAACGTTAAGTCTAAGAAAATCCAGGAGTTAAAACATCCAGGAAACCTGGGACACTATGAAAAAAAATCTATAAATAAAACAAATAAAGGAAGGAGAAGAAACCCAGGTCAAAGGCACAGAAAAGATTTTCATTAAATCAGAGAAGAAAATTTCCCCAACCTAAATAAAACCTGTGCCTATTAAGGTACAAGAAACATACAAAACATCAAATAGACTGGAGCAGAAAAGAAATTCCCCTTGGCACATAATAATCAAAACACTAATCATACAGAACAATGAAAGAATATTAAAGCTGGGTGGTGGTAGTGCACGCCTTTAATCCCAGCACTCAGGTGGCAGAGGCAGGTGGATCTCTGTGAGTTTAAGGCCAGCCTGGGCTACAAAGTGAGTTTCAGGAAAGACGAAAAGCTACACCAAGAAACCAAAAAAAAACAAAAACAAAAACAAACAAAAAAGAACAAAACAAAACAAAACAAAAAAGAATATTAAAAGCTACAAGAAAAAAAAAGACTAAATAACAAAGGAAGGCCCACCTGAATAATGAAAACTTATTCAGAAGACTCTGAAAGCCAGAGGGCCTAGATAAATGTTCCACAAACTCTTGAGTGACCACAAATACCAGTCCAGACTACTATACCCAGCAAAACTATCAATCACAATAGATGGAGAAAGAAAAACATCCCAAGATAAAAACAAATTTAAACAGTATCTATCTAGCAATCCAGTTCTACAGAGCATGTCAGAAGGAAAACTTCAGTCTAAAGAGGTTAACTACACCCAAGAAAAATAAGAATACTCTCAGATAAGTAAATCAAAGGGGTTGGGAGGGGACCATAACAAAATAACAGAAAACACTCTTCATTGATAACTCTCAATATTAATAATATCAACCCTCATATATAGAAAAAAAGGGACAGACTAACAGACTGGTTTAGAAAACAGGAGCTATTCTTCTGCTGAATCCAAGGAACACACCTTACCATCAAGGACAGACATCACCTCAAGGTAAAAGGACGAAAAAAGATACTGCATGCAAATGGACCAAAGAAGCAAGCAGGTACAGCCATTTTAATATCTGACAAAATAAGCTTCAAACCAAAACTAATCAGAAGAGATAGGAAGGACACGGCATACTCATCAGAGCACCATACTCAACAATCCACCAAAGGACCTTGGAATTCTAGACCACTATGCACCAAACACAAGGCACCCAAGTTCATAAAAGAAACACTACTACAGCTAAATTCACATATTGACTTCACACAGTGATCATGAATGACTTTGACACCTCGATCTTGCCAACAAAACAGGTCATTCAGACAAAAACTAAACAGAGAAATGCTAAAGCTAAATGACATCATAAATTAAATGGACCTAGCAGCTATTTACAATTCACCCAAACTCAAAAGAATATACTTTACTCTCAGCAGCTCATGTTACTTTCTCCAAAATTGACCACATACTTGAACACAAAGCATGTCTCAACACAGGTTAAAAAAAAAAAAATTGAAATAACCCCTTGCATCCTATTGACCACCCTGGACTAAAACTGGCTAGCTATCCACTAAAGAAACAACAGAAGGCATATTAACTCATGGAAACTGAACAACTCACTTTTTGAATGAACATCAGAAAATGTTCTGTAAGAGAAAAAAAAAAAAAAACAAAAACAAAGCAAAACAAAAAACCAAAGGAGAACCAGAAATCAACAAAACAAGAATCAAACATCCTGATAGGAACAAAGCATGACTCATACAGTATTCCACTGAGAACACTCAGTCAACCTAGATATAATGATACAAAGAGCTGAGAATGTAGTTAAGTTGGTTGAGAACTTGCACAAAGCCTGGAATTAGATGCTATGGTCATTTGAATGTAATTGGCCTTCAAAGCTCATAGGGAGTGGCACTTACTAGGAGGTGTAACTTTGTTGGAGTAGCTGTGGCCTTGTTGGAGGAAGTGTGTCACTGTGGGGGTGGGCTCTGAAGTCTCCTTTGCTCAAGTCTTGATAAGTGTGACAATCAGTTTACTTCCTGTTGCCTGTGGGGTCAAGATGTAGGACTCTCAGCTACTTCTCCAGCACCACATCTGCCTGCGTGCCATCATGACCAACCATGATGATAATGGACTAAACCTCTGAATTATAAGTCATCCCAATCAAATGTTTTCCTTTATAAGAGTTGTCGTAGTCATGGTGTTTCTTCACAACAATAGAAACCCTAACTAAGACAGATGCCCACCACTGCTAAATCTAGGTGTGGTAATACAGGCCTATAATGGCAGCATTTGAAATATAGAAGGAGAAGCATCAGAAATGGAAGGCTATCCTTGGCTACACAGTGAGTTGGAAGCTAGCCTGAGATTAAAAAAAAAATAAAAGAAAAAGACCCTGTCTCAAAAAATAACAACAACAAAAAAGGAAATCAGATAGCTGAGCATGGTGGCTTATGCTTGTAAATTCAGCACTCAGGAGGCTGAGAACAAAGGATGGCCACAAGTTCAAGGCAAGTCTGGGCCTCAGAGTGATTTCTAGATGTTCAACCTGAGCTACAGAGTATATACTGCCTCAAAATAACCCACATCAGACAAACCAAGACTTGAAGAATTCTATATAACTCACTTGTATTCCTCAAAATGCCTAGAGACAAAAGATCAGAACTAAATAACTGGCCCAGATGACATCGAGAGTAGAAAGCCAAATCACCTAGATGTTACAAGGATTCCAAGGACTGGGGGAAATGGACCACAAAGAACACTGCTCAAAACCAGACAGCAATGAATATGAACTTATGAATACACACTAAGTATTGTAACAATGTTAAATTTCATTAATTTAGTTACTGGACTGTGACTACATAAGAAAGTACCCTTTTCTTAAGAATACTGAAAAAACAGCTGGGTGGTGGTGGTGCACGCCTTTAATCCCAGCACTTGAGAGGCAGAGCCAGGCCAATCTCTGTGAGTTCGAGGCCAGCCTGGTCTACAGAGCAAGATCCAGGACAGGCACCAAAACTACACAGAGAAACCTTGTCTCGGAAAAAAAAAAACAAAACAAAACACTGAAAAGAAAAAGGAATACTGAAGAATTGAGATTTAAGAAGAAATGAAGTAACACAGTTCAAATGATTCAAAATAATAGCAAGAAAAGGAAAAACTAAATATGGCCAAATGTTTAAATGTGATCAAATGTTTAAGAACAAACAAAAAAAAGCAAAAGTCACCCTGGAGTCATCTGTGTATTTATTATGTCCTATAGATTTAAAATTAATTCAAGGGAAACAATTAAAAGTAAAAGAAAACAGACAAAGACGAAACCAAAAGTTTTCAAATAATCCTTGAAAGGAAAAAAAAAAAAAAAACCCAACAATCTAGCAACATTCATTTTGTAAAGAGAGTTGTAAACTTCTGTTACCAGGAATGTTAAACAGTGATCACTACTGACCTCACACGTTAGACAAACCACAGGATGATGGTTGTGAGAAAGTTCATGCTGGTGTAAACTTAGAAATAAAGTCCTCAAGCGACTGGTGGTGGTGCATGGCTTTAATCCCAGTACTAGGAGGCAGAGCAGATAGGTCTCTGTGAGTTCAAGGCCAGCCTGGGCTACACAGTGAGTTCCAGGACAGCCAGGGCTACACAGAGAAACCCTCTCAATAGTAATAATAATAATAATAATAATAATAATAATAATAATAATAAATAAAGCTCTTGAAAAGCAAAAATTATCTGAAGTGATACCTACAAAGCAGCAACAACAAAAACCCACAGTCCCTGACCTGCTGAAGGTAATCTATAATTAAATATGTACCCACAAAAAAATATTCCAAGTATATTGGGATTCCAACTATTTAACCTAGATTTTTTTTTCTGTAAGTCACAGACAACTTCTAAAGGGATAATGACAAGAAAGACAGTCAAGATAAATTTGTTTGTTCTACAAGCTTTACCCTCCTTCACAGACCAAGGTTAGAAATCCAAGGGCGGCAAAAGTCCTGACATAAATATTGAACTACAGAGAGACAGTAAAAGCTGTTAATCATCTGACAGGCTCTGCTTAGCTCCAGGGAATCACTCATCTGTTGGATGTGCCGGCCTGTCCCTGGAGTGCCAGGTGACTCGGTGGCATCTGCACTTTCCCCTACCAGGCTCCAGTAAGGCAGTCAGAGCAGGTTAACATTGCACTAGGAAAACACTTGGAAATCTGAAGGTTTTAACTTGGTGATTTGCTGGGGAAACAGAAGAATCTTATTCTCAGTCAAAGCATTAAAGCTGAATAATGCACATAATTACATTGTTACTAAATTATAATTTTAAAGTTCATATCTAGAAAAGGAAATGTCATTTACATTGATACAGCAAATAGAATTAATTATACTATGCATCAGCAACAAAATTATTAATTTTCTCCAGGTTTTCAACATTAAAATTTCACACAAAATAATAAATTGTGTTTTCCTTTTCAGATCAGCATCCTCTGATGTGGATTAATGTTGTCAGTACACTCCATAATGAGGACATTTTCTTTAGATTTCATACCAACATATATTGATACATCTAAGCAACTAAATTTCTATATATACTCTTTGTGCACATGATAATCAGGTAGCAACAGATGACGAACCTGGTACAGAGGAACTTCCATCCACCACACACAAACCACTCTAGTCCTCTTTTTCTTCGTGTGAGCCTAGCTCGAGGTAATGTGTGGTAATCACTTTCATCATTCTCAAAGCCTTCTTCAGACATCATCAGTGGCATTTCATCCAAATGGGCAGACTCATCCTCCAGCTGGTACCTAGTTAAAGGTAAAAACAGAGAGCTAAGTAGTCTTGTTACAGTGTGTGTCATCTAGGATAATGTCGGGCCAGGTTTTACAAATCACCTGCGGTGGTGCGAATGGGAATGGCCTCCAAAGGCTCATGTTTCAATGCTCTGTCCCTTGTTGGTTGAACTGTTTTGGGAAGATCAGGAGGTGTGGCCTTGTTGGAGGAGGTGTGTCACTGGAAGTGTGCTTTGAGGTTTCAAAAGCCCATTTCTGGCCCAAAATCTCAATCTCTCTCTCTTCCTCCCTCCCTCCCTTCCTCCCTTCCTCCCTTTCTTCCTTTCTTCCTTTCTTCCT
>CABHPQ010169962.1:2655-26724 GCA_902168405.1 Peromyscus aztecus
TCTCTCTCTGTCATTCCTTTGTTCTTTTCTTCTTATTTATATATTTATGTACTTATATTTGTATTTTTTTATTTATTTGGAATAATTTTGGACAGAGTCTCACTGTGTAGTTCTGGCTGTTCTGGAATTCACTTTGCAGACCGGGCTGGCCTAGAGTTAACTCACAGTAATCTGCCTGGCTTTGTCTCCCAAGTGCTGGGGTTAAAGGCTTGTTCTACCATTCCCAGCAATATTTTTTTCTTGTTTTGGTTTGTCTTTTCTTACTTTGTAGAGTTATCTCTTTTTACGTTTCCTATCCTTTCTAGTCTTGACTATTTTTCAATGTACCCTCATCTTTTTTATTGGCAAGTAATATTGGAAACCAAGATGTTGATGGGAAGGAAGCTCACTATGTCTTTTCATGACTAAAAACTTTTTTTCTTTTTTTTTCCCTGTGCACACCTTTGTTAAATAACTTTAGTTGGAAGAGAAGCCATGGTTCCCTTGGATCATGAGAGTGGGCACTTCCACACTGGGAACTAAGATTAGGAATAATGAAACTTAGCTGTTAATCACCTAACATATGCCAGGCCCTGGGATAGATCGCAACACTGAAAAAAAAAAAAAGAAAAAAATATAGGTGGAAATGATGGCTCACTTTGAGATCTGGAAGCATTCTCACTGATAGATCAAAATAATCACAATCCTTCTATTGAGGCTTTAACCATTTCTGTAAAGAATGAGTCATTTCCTCATTCATCTATTTAGGAAATTAAGTGACTATCTCAAAACAGAAAATATTTTGACCTAACTGTGACAGTCATTACTATATTAAAAATGCTTAATTTTCCAGTTGGAAATGCCAAGTACCCAAAAGAATTTATTCACAAAATGTATGATTTTTCCCACATGTGGGAATTTTGTGCTGATCTTGACATTCTGTCATTATTTGGTGGTTGGTTAAGATTAGATTAGTCAGTCTGGTCTTCAGTAGCTCCTGTGGCCTTGATCTTTATTAGTGATGTAGGTGATGGGCAATAAGAGAGGAAATAATATGTGACTGTGGACAAAGGGTATAGGGAAGATCTTTGCCATTTAGCTTCATTAAGAACTGGGTCTTGCAGCGATCAGCAAAGTTAGACAGACAATAAAGAAAGCTCTTTAGAAATCAAAATGAGTATAATGTGTGTTCCTAATTTATATAGTGGCTATTTGAACCACCACACAGAGCTGATCCTTAGGAAAGTAAATTGGAAAAAGATTCAGTACCACACTGGTATCAATGGCTTGGGAGATCGACTGCCTATACTGAATAAGGTCATAGTATTACAACAATTATGACGAATGCTCAATTCTTAATACTTCCTGTACTAATAATTAAGTAATGTTAGGTACCCAGGATACATCAGACACTAAACTTAGGTTTTGGAGATAATGTGAATTTAACATCTAGAGTAACTCCATGTAGCTCACATGGAAATCAAAGGTAATGAAATGAGAAAATAGCTTAACAAATCACAGATATGGTAAAACAGAAAGTCAGCTTTTAATATAATACCTTCTGATATGTTCTTAAGTGCTTGATTATAGCACATCACCGACAATGTTATTTTGGAAATTTTGAAAAAGCTTGCTTATCCTGTAGTAAGATCTGTAGTAGATTACTACTGTAAAGCTCTCCGTATTTTCACATGTTATATATTTATACAAACAAGTATATGGGGAGAGAAAAGGATTACAATTTAAGTTTCTATTAAACAAGTAACTTGACACACAGGTTTTGGAAATTTTTACTAATTCTGGTATGAATTTCATGAGAGCCGATTTTCACTTTAGCTAATGTGATTGTTCTTCATCACTGTTGAAGTCTCAGGGAGAAATAAAACAAAAGAAGGCAGACTAATGTAGATGAGAAATTACCTACATTGCAGAAGCATTGCTCATTTGCTTCTGGCATAAATTGAGGGAAGAGACTATATATTTATGTCAGAACATAATGGCACACTGTAGGCTATTTCTATATGCATTCTCATTCCAGACTCATTTGTCAATTGTCGGTAAATTCAGCATCCTCCACATCCAGATAAATATAGATTTGTTTCTCAGTTGACGGTAAATACATTGCAGCCGCTCTCTTGGCAGGATGGAGATAGATGGAGGAGTCTAGGTGACCTTTTCCGAGTGTGAGGTAGTGAAATCAGGCACTCCAAAAGAGTATAGACTTGGGATACATTAGGAGTCTAGAGGCTCCTCAGCATCAGTTCCATGATTCTTTTCTTGGCCACTGTGGTTTCTTCAGTTGTGTTGAAACAATTAGGACCAAGGTGACTCAGCCCAAAAGAGGAGACTGAAGAGTCATGTCTTTGGTCAGCTTTGCTTTGATTTATGGTAGTTTTCCCTCGTCTGTGGCTTTCTTTTATCTACAGTTTCGGTGACGGGTGGTCAGTTGTGATGCAAACACATTAAGTAGAAAAGTTTGGAAATTTAGTAAGCTTTGGAGTGTGTGTTATTTTGAGTAATGAGATAAATTCTTACACCAACTTTTTGTCTTCTGTCTAGGACATGAATCTATCTATACATTCTTGCTTTTAAGGTCCTTCTGACCACTTGTCACTCGGAAGCTGTTTGTTGAGACACTCTGCCTTGCACCACAGGCCCTTAAGATGCTGGGACCAGATTAACACATGGGGACTTGCAGAGCTGTGAGGAAAATCAAACATTTTTTTCTCATATGTTCCTGGCTCTGGTATTTTGACATAGAAGTGGAGAATGAGTACCTTCTACCTTTACACTCCTTAATCTCATATATTATTTTTGCTTTTTGAAGTCATTTCTGGGGGTTGGAGATATAGCTCAGTGGTTAAGAGCATGTGCTGTTCCTAAAGAGGACCTAAGTTCAGTTTCCAGAACCCACTTTGGGTGACTCCCAACTCCAGGAGGATCTGACAACTCTATCTGTAGTGGGCACCTTCACTCAAGTGTGTACACCTACACCCAGACACATACGTGTGCACATAATTAATGACAAAAACTAACCTTTCATAAAAAAAACAACCTTTCTCCTTTGTTTCTTGTTCACACTCTTTCCTGACACCTTATTCATCGTCTCCTGCTCCATTCTTTTCTTTTGTTATTTCTTTTTTTTTTCTAATTCATTTTACATACCAATCAAAGATCCCCCTCTTCCCTCCTCCCACCCCTCCAGCCTCCCCCATCCCAACCCACCCCCCCATTCCCTCCTACAAGAAGGTAAGGCCTCCCATGGGGAGGTGCATTTAGTAGAGGCAGGTCCAAGCCCCTCCCCCCGCCACAAGGCTGTGTGAGGAGTTCTGCTCCATTTTTTGTGTCAAGATCCTACCCCATTAGACACAGCGACATCAGTTGGACCATATTTACATTCTATGTTGTATGAGGATGGGAATGTAACTTTTAAATACAGACCTATGACCACTCCCACCGGGTCAAATGCAGAAGTGTAAGTAGGGAAACGGGAACGCTCCTGTGACTCCCCTCCTTCGAGATGGACACTGGGGGCTGTGTAATGTGCGTCTTTGTATAGTTTGCCGTCAGTCCACATATGCTACTAATTGCCATCCCGGTCTCCCTGCTTCAGTTAAAATAAAGTTTTTGGTATTCATTATTTTAAACTATGTTCTCCAGCCAACCTGTGGCCCAGGGGCACGTACAGCCACCCCTAGAATAGCTATAAATATCCAAGACAAATTGTAAACTTATTTAAAACATTATGAGATTGGGGGTAGATTTTTTTTTTTTTGGTAGCATGACCAGGCAGTTCTTTAGTATGAACTTTGCAGATGACAATGGCATGTTGCAGTGTCAAAGCTGGACACGCCTATTAGACCACTGATTAATGGTGCCAAATTACAGACTTGCTTCTGACTTGAAAATGACTCTGATGATATGCCCCTTTAGACCAAACTCTATGATAGTTTCTGATTAATTTTATGTGTGCTTAAGGATTCTGTCATGTATCCAGTTTTCTAGCACAGATTCCAGAAATACTGAATTTATCAAACATCTTTTATCAACTGCTACTATGATCATATGAGTTTTCATTTTGAGTTTGACAAGCAATAGCTCTTATAAAATAATTCTTAAAAGATTTGTTAATTCATTTTATGAATATGTTTTGCCTGCATATGTGTAGGTGCACCATGTGTGTGCCCTGTGCCCATAGAATTCAGAAGAGGGTATTGGACCCCCTGGAACTGGAGTTACAAACAGTTGTGAGCCATAATGCTGGGAACTGAAATGTTGAGCCATCTTTCCAGTCCAACAATAGATATCTTTAATGGGGTCATTTTTTGATCTCTTATCATTAAATGCCTTTGCATTTATAGGATAACTTACTTTTCATGTATTATTTTTTGTGTATACTGAAGTTCTTTGTTTATTTCATCTAACTTACATTTTCTTTATGTTTGTAATTTAACTATGATTAAATCTTAGTTTTCTCTCAAAATTTCAATATCCAGCAAGAGAAATTTTTGATAAACATTTCATAAGTGGGTAAGTCGATGTTAGTATCTGATATTACTATTGGTTTATAACTCTAATAAAATATGATTAATCACATATATTTAATTTTTTTCATCTATGCCTATGTTCATGAATTCATGCCTATTCAGATACTCATTTGTTCAGCAAATACTTGCTAGAAGTCTATGACGTGTTCAATCCTCTGCTAGACATTTGTGATGTAGTAACAATTGAAAACAGACACAGACTCAGTTTTTATGATGCTCTCTCTTCTCCAGAATCTGTGTCACAGAAAGATCTTAACGTCCTAGACAAATCTGTGGTTTTGTTTTTATGGTAATCTCTTTGGAGCCAGGAGCTGTATTTATTTCCATAGAAAGTAACAGTTCAAGAAATGATACTAAAAATACACACACAAATACTTTTCTAGGATGCCAAATTTGCATACAACAGTTTCTGTGTTATCTTCTTGCTGTACTCAACGTTTTATTGTTATTAGAGAACAATGTCCAATTTCAGGCTCCTCAAGGAGTTTGATGAACTTTGTATAGGACTCATTGGAGAACCACATAAATGAAAGGACTGGAAATTATACTCATGAGGGGAAATTAAAGGTATTGAAATGATTCTGCCTTTAAAGGGGGAGACTCAGAACAGTTTCAAAATAATCCTTCAGGACTCATTCAAAAAAATAGAACAGCTCTTTTAAGTATCCACATAAGATTCGATGCCAACAAAGAAGTTTTCAGTTCATCAAAGTCTTTTATTTACTGCATCCAGATTATAAAAATGTATTGGTGTTTGAGAGACTTTAACTTTGGAATATGCTGCAAGGAGAAAGTATAAAAGTGGCAGATATGTAATAGCAGTAGTCCCATATCTTGAGTCAGGGTGGCATCTAATATATACAAAATGGCTGGAAGTTATTCTAAACCAATATGTAAAAATATTATAATGTAAATATATGTAAAATGTAAAATATTAATAATCATTATAGAACATTTAATGTACCTGTAGTTTTGAGTGTTATCTGTATATTTTATGCTTTTATGATGCTGGGCACTTGGTGTGGTATCTCATTCTTGTAATCCCCAGGATTTTGCAGGAACATCACAGTAAGACTGAGACAGGTCTGGGCTACAGGGTGAATTCCAGCCTAGCCTGGTATGTAGAATGAAGCCCCATCTCAAAAACAATCATCTTAGTATTTATTAGTAAGATGACCATATGTCCTGGGTTAATTTGAACAGTCTGCATTTATACATTTATGCTTGCTTTGCTGGAGTAATTACTATAAGCGTTCTTTACCATTCACAAAAATGTCCCTTCAGAAAGTAAATTAGGCAATTACCCTGGTTAATATCTGTTTTCAACATGGAATCTAAGCATAGAGAGGTTAAATCATTTGCTGGGGTCACTTAGGTAGTAATTGGAAAGCTGCGAATTCATGATAAAGTGGCTGCATATTCATGATGTGCGTTGAGGACTGTGAAAGTGAGGAGCAGACACAATACCTACCCTCCTGGAATTTCTTAATTAAATCACACCGTATCTCTGCACGGGATTAACACATATAGTTCTAGGCACAAATAGTGAGGAATGAGTAACTCAGCAAGGAAATAAAGCAATCTTAAATTGCACAGAAATTGCATTTAATGCACTAGCATCTGTCTGTGAAGATTTCAATGATCTCCATCCTCAGAGGACACATTCTTTCAGCTTGAAATTGAAGTTTCAAAATGGACCTTTGACATTATAAAGAAATGTAAGAAGGTGACTTTATAACGCCCGGGAATAGGATGAGCACTAATAAAGGCAGAATCTAGAGGAAAATGTTAGGGACATTTTTAGTGGAACTGGAGGAGGTAAGAAAGAACATGGAATCCAGAAGTAGCTTTATGACCAGGCCTTCAAGCTTCTTAAAATCATCCTTCCTCCTCTTAAATAAAGGACAGGAGAGCTGCATCTACAGCTGGAGTAGACTCTAGGGACAGCAATTTTTTTGTTTTTTAATCTAAGGGTCAGTTGCCATCACAACTTGCCTCCTTCCACAAACCTAGCCTTTCCACACTACATCTGCTGCCTCCTGGGCTCTCCTCTGTATAATGCTTGCCTTTCTGTCACTTGGAGTTACTTTTTATACACATGGTGTTACTTTTTACATGTATCTTTTTAGAAAGGTCTCACATAACTGAGGCAAACCTTGAACTCATTTTATAGGCAAGGCTGACTTTGAGTTCCTGATATCCTGTTTCCCCCTTCCAAGTGCTGGGTTATAGATGCCAGTGACCTTAACGTGGCTGCCTTATTCATTGTGTGTATTAGTTCTTTCTATGGAAGGTCAGATATACCACAGAAGGGACCATTGTTTCTTTCACTAATATATTCCAAACACCTGGAATGCTATCTGCCACAAAGCAAGCTTCAAGAAATACATAGATGAATGAATGCCTACTAACTACACAAAAACACAAGTTTGCTCAACTTTACAAAACTGGGCAAACATATATCTTTAAAAAGAACATGTTTGAAATTAATAAGAGACTAATTAGATTTCCAGAACTTCTGTTACAGGGGTTTGGAGGAGGAGTATGGCAGAAGAAAACTTTACTTGCTAGAAAATATTCAACTATTTTTCAGTTAAACATCCAATACTGCTAACATTTAATTAGAAACTTGTAGGAATTCAGAGTGGGTTTTTTTTTTCCATATTTGGAACATATGGAGTAGGTTACATGTCAGTATAGAAATAGTCCAGTTCCCTCTGTCTCCAGAATTTTCACTGAGTGAGGGAAATAGATGTCATGATTCCCACCTTAAGGATACTGGAGGCATCATTGCCAAGACCAATGTCTTGACTGATTAATTCACCTACTCGGCTTTCAGATTCCTCAGTCTCTTTTCTTATGAACAATAATGTCATGTGATGCTCATTTCCATTGGCTACTGAAATCTTTAACATGCACTCCTGAGATGCTTTTCTGACCAACCCGTCCTCTTGCTAAGCTTACTCTGAGTAGTTAAATTCTCACGCCACTAGTGGAATTCATTTCTCAGATGTCTCTAGGCCCTTCGGTGCTACTTGCCTGGTCTGGCCATGTGTCCCTAGTCCTGACATCCCTTCAGAATCTTTCTTTGGGTCTCGTGGCTCTGCAGCGTCTCCATCCCCTCCTCTGGTCACTCTGACTTTTTTCTTTGCACGCGTTTATTTCTCAGTCCCTTTAAGCCATGCTCCAAATCCTTGTTGTTTTTTTTTTTTTTTGTTGTTGTTGCATTTGCTTCTCTTCACTCACTACGTGTTCTCGTTTATTTATCTTTTTTCTTTTTGAGGCTATAAACACTTGAGTACCATCTGTGGTCTTTCTGCTGTGTGCTTCTGATAAATTTCTACTTCCCTTAGGTAACCGTTCTATTTTCCCCATACCACAGAAGGAAACTACACCTGAGAAAGGCAATAATGGGCCCACCAAGTATGGCGCCCCAAGGATATGTCACCGAGTGATACATCCTCTAGTTAGGTCCGACATTCTAAAGTTTACAGGACTTCCTAAAATAGTACCACCAGAGACCATTCCTTTAACACATGAGCCCCCTTTGAAGGACGCTTCAAACTCAAACTGGAATAATTAGCATGGGACAAATGACAAATGCCAGTGGGCACTTTACGTCCAGAGCCTGTATACAGCAGGACCAGTTTCCATGAAAATTCTGTCAGCCTTTTCTTTTGTCAGCAATTTGTGTATCTGAAGTGAGGAGACAATGTGTTAGATATGACCAGCCATTCTTAGCATGCCTTACCAATGGCAACTAGTCAGAAAATTTTGAAGTATTTGACCATCTAGTCTGCTACATGGATGGTTATTTACCACTGTTTTTAAGCACACTGACCTGTATTAAGCATCCCACGTTTGTGCACTTACCTACCTTCTTCAGCAGACTATGGGATTCACAAAGGGCATTCACAAAGGGTCACTTACCTCCAAGTTTCTGAGGCCAGGGGACTGCTGGTCTTATATAACTTGAGAAGTGGTAAGAAAGAGTGAAAAAAATGTGTTTAACATTTAAATGGCATGTGTGACATGGACTCTCTCCAGATTGAAATTATCAGACTATTACTATCATTAGAGCTATTACTTTTAGGTCTGATCTAATTCAACAGTATGTGGGATTTAACACTTGAGAAGATTTGAAAATTGGCCTACATATATTTGTATGGAGGAGTATCTGGATACATTTTTCTAAATGAGACATTATATGTTACACTGACTTTGTAAGATAGGCATCTCATATTTTCAAGGTACTGTGGGCTGCTAATGAGTCAGGAGAAAATTGTGATTGGATGTTTAAAACTTACAGCAAGGAATACATATTGGCTAGTGTCATAGCAGAGAAAATAATTTCACAGTAACATATGATATCATAGAGAAATTTAGCCTAATTCTATTCATAAGGTCATGAACATTTTTGTTAAGAAAAAATGTACATTTAGCATTCAATGACCTGCCCTGCTTCTCACTATGATATGATCGAATCCTCTTGAGAGTTAACCAATTCTTTGTGATACCACTCGAAAATTCTATGCACATTACCATCAGAAAATCCCTGGAGTTCACGTTCCCAATTATAGAAATATCCTGGCTGTATGATAACCATTAGGCACATGTAGTTGTTGAGAATGTGAAATGTAGCTTGTGCAACTGAGTAATCAAATGAATTAGTTTAAGATTCAAGTTAAATACACATATATGGCTGATATCTACTGAACTGAACACTACATCAATGTAGTTTAAATTCCCTTTAGTATTATTAACCACTTATTTACTTTTGCATAAAATTTAAGTCATGGCTTTGATAATGCCTTTGCAAACAAATAAGAAAAAACAAACTCCAACTAAGCATAAAGGTTCTCACCTTCCATAAGACATGTGCAAGAAAAGGTATCTCAATTTCCTAACTTCTACTGATTTTTTTTTTGAGTTAATCTTGTATCCTGTTATGTTGCTGAAGGTGTTTATAAGCTGTATGAGTTCCTTAGTCGAATTTTTTGGGTCACTCATATATACTATCATGTCATCTGCAAATAGCGAAAGCTTGACTTCTTCCTTTCCAATTTGTAATCCCTTGATCTCCTTATGTTGTCTTATTGCTCTGGCTAGAACTTCAAGTACTATATTGAATAAGTATGGGGAGAGCGGACAGCCTTGCCTTGTTCCTGGTGTTAGTGGAATTGCTTTGAGTTTCTCTCCATTTAATTTGATGTTGGCTGTTGGCTTGCTGTAAATTGCCTTTATTATGTTTAGGTATGTTCCCTGTATTCCTGATCTCTTCAAGACCTTTATCATGAAGGCGTGTTGGATTTTGTCAAAGGCTTTTTCAGCATCTAGTGAGATGATCATGTGGTTTTTTTCTTTCAGTTTGTTTATATGGTATATTACATTGACAGACTTTCGTATGTTGAACCACCTTTGCATCCCTGGGATGAAGCTTACTTGATCATGGTGGATCAATTTCCTAACTTCTAGATTACTTCTAGGATAATTTGTGCTTCTAAGGTAGTATAAAGTATCTATAAACAATACATTCTACTGTACATCATGAATAAGGGGTGTTGTATATGCACTGTATATTAGAGAACAGTAAGTCATGCTAAGTTCCAGAGAGGGGACAATTTGTTTTATGTTTCATAAGGTCACATTTAGCTTATATGCATCACAAGGTGTACAACTAAGAAGAAAGACAAATCACAGTGTACCAACGGTCCTCCAAGTTATTTACAAATACTCTGAACTGAGAACCTCACACAATCAGCCTTGGGTAAAATTTTGATTTGTAGAAATTGATCTTCCTTTGAGAAAGAAGTAAGGGTCTATCACCTGCTTTCGTTCTGCATCACAAGTCATCTATCTCTGGTCCCAACTACACTGAGAGGAGCCATCGGCTCATCTTTGTGTGGTGAGGATATGAAAGGCATTGTTGTGGCTAGAGTTTTCCTGCCTGGCCCACGGTCAGGATAAATCTCTCTCACCTGCCAGTCCCACAGCCGCTCAGACTCAACCAAGTAAACACAGAGACTTACATTGCTTACAAACTGTATGGCCGTGGCAGGCTTCTTGCTAACTGTCCTTATATCTTATATCAATCCATTTCTATAAATCTATACCTTGCCACATGGCTCGTGGCTTACCGGCATCTTTACAAGCTGCTTGCCCTGGTGGCGGCTGGCAGAGCCTCCCTCTGCCTTCCTGTTTTTTTTATTCTCTCTGTTAGTCCCGCCTACACTTCCTGCCTAGCCACAGGCCAATCAGTGTTTTATTAGCAACACATTTGCCATACAGAACATCCCACAGCACATTGTTGAAAGGTAAAGCTGCCAGATCCCTTGCTGACACCTCTCGGAATCTCTTCATATACATAATTGGGGTGAGTTTCACCTCTTTGTGTGGGTTGCAGGTTTGAGTTATGAGGAGCTACCAGCGTTAACATGTAAGCTGAACCATGACAGACATGAAGTCAGTGTCTGCAGCACTGAAATTTGACCAAGTACTCTGTAGCCATCGTGAGCCCACAGGCAGGCAGTCGTTAACCAGCTCCAGCTACGGAAAGTTTGTGATGGCCAACACCAGCAGATTATGAAAAGCAGACAAGAAAAACAGAGAATGAATACAAGGGGATGGTTTATAATGACAGTCAATTTGAAGTAATGAGGAAATTCGAAGGATGGTGTCTGCCTGGGCATGCTGGCAAGTATTTGGCACCTGGGAGTCTATCATTAAGAAATAGGTGACAGAGCAAGGGAAAGTTCTTGCTATCATGATTAAAGAACGGAAGAAGTAAGAAGAACAATGGGAGTGTAGTGGAATTAGACAGAAGACTTCTTGTAGACACCAGGCACATGATTTGAACTACCTTAGTCGTCCTACTGATGTGTTGTTACAATAGACTGGCTTATGGTTCCCAACAGTTTCTTGCCTAGTTAGGTTTTGTGGATGTGGAAAGATGGCTCAACAGTTAAGAGCACTTACTATTTTTCCAGAGGACCCTAATTCTCTTCCCAGCACCCATGTTGGGCAGCTCACTGCCTCTTAAAGCTCCAGCTCTAGGAAATCCCATACCCTTTCCTGGCCTCTTTGGATACCCCCTACACACATGTTATTCACCGCACTGACACTCACATACAAATAAAAAAAAAGTGAATCTTCAAAACTAAATAAATGGAATGAAAATGAGGTTTGTTCTGAGGATGTGCCCTTGGGGGAACTTGAAGAAGGTGAACTGGCCTCAGTTGTGTGAAGGAAGGGAGCTGGAACAAGGTTCTGGATGAACATGATAAACCCCTTTTTCCTAAACTCTCAGTCTCTTTATTATGTGCTTCTGAATCTTTGTACTAGGTTTCTCTAAAAGTTACTTACAAAAAATTCATAGAACTTTTACACTATTATTTTATTTTCAATGTTTAATTGACTAATAGAAATAATATAATTTACCTGCACTTCCTCACCCAAATTCTTCAAATTTTAGCATCCTCTGTAATTATAATGTAGTTATAAATACAAGGAGATTGCGTTTGTTCTCAGCTAGTACAAGCCCCATTTGTATCATTTTCTTAGTCACCATCTTTATGAACTATTTTTAATTAGAATACAGGAATGTTCCTCAGCTTTGGCTTGTTTGATGAAACCCATGCTATTGCATTTTACTCCTTTGTTGTTTTGTTGTTTGTTGTATTCATTTGGAGACAAAAGGTCTCACTACATGATCCAGGTTGGACTCCATCTTGTGAACCTTCTGCTTCAGCCTCCTGGAGGCTGAGATTATAGCTATGCACCTCCATGCTTCTCCTCTATTGTATCTCTTTGACAATAAAGCCAAAAGAAATGATGTTTAATACTCCCAATTGCTCTGTATCTCAGTGGTACATGATGCCATCTTATCATTATAGTGCCAATTCTAACACCAAAATGTTGTGAAATATTAGTTTAAGATGTGTTACATTCACTTATGCTGTGGAGAATTTGTTTAATCATGCAAAGATGTGTTGCATTCTTTTATGTTGAATTTCTTTATTTGTGAAACTGTGTTACTTTCCTTGCCTAAAACAGCTGATTGGTCTAATAAAGAGCTGAACCGCTAATAACTTGGAAGGAGAGGGATAGGTGGGGCTGCCAGGCAGAGAGAATAAATAGGAGGAGAAATCTAGGCTTGAAAGGAGAGTGAGGAGCGAGAAAAGGAGAAGGGAAGGAGGATGCCAGGGGTCAACCACCCAACCAACCAAAAAATAAAAAAGAAAAAAAAAAAAAAAGACGTATGGAATAAAGAAAGGTAAAAAGCCCAGAGGCAAAACATAGAAGAAGAAAAATGGGTTAATTTAAGTTAAGTTAGAAGAGCTGGCTAGAAACTAGCCAACCTAAGGCTGGGCATTCATAAGTAAGAATAAGTCTCTGTGTATTTACTTGGGAGCTGGGTGGCAGGCCCCCAAAGAGTAAAAAAGATAAAAAAAAAACCCAACTACATCGAACTCTTTATGAAGATAATGTCTGCCAGATTTTAGTGAAGTAACTGTGTCTCCCATTACCCTTATTAAGTGATTTAACTTGTGAATAGATACTTTGAGGCTATCTAAATATTTGTTCTCATTTTATTTTTAGTCCAGTAATATTTACATTAATCGACTCTAAATCATCATACATTTAAAGTTATCACTAGTTGATGACAGTGTTTTCAGATAGTGACCTTGTATCATGTGTTGTATGTCTTCTAATAAACAACATTTCCTAGGGAAACCATCTTCTTTCCTTCTTCCCTCCTGATTTCCCTCCTTCTAGAATAGACTCAAGAAAATTACTCCTTTCAGGGCTATGGGCCATTACATTTTGTATTTATTGTCCACTCTCATTGAGTTTGCATTGTTCCAGACTTAGAATTTTGGGAACTCTTTGGTTCTGTTTCCTAAATCCTTTGCAAACACCCTCATCATATTTTGCATACTTCCTTACTTTCTAGCACTCTAAGATTTCCAAAAGTGAATTTAAAAAATTTTTTCAATTTGCATTATAAGATCCTGAAATATTATATATATGTGTTATATATAACTTGTATGTCTATGCCTAAAATATGTAGGTAAGGCAATGATTTATTTTCTTTTTCTTCTCACATCTTTAAACATTATTCATATATATTATTTAGATTAATGCCACTAATTATTTATATAATTGAATATAGATTTCTATTGTATTAGAAAATATATTTAATGTGCGTTGTATCTATTTTGTTAGCTCTCAAACCATTTATAGCTCAAGATTACTTAAAATGAAAGACAATGTAAACAGTGCTGAAATGATGTTTACCCAAAGACCATGTTCAATATGGCCATAAATTTATGTCAAAAGGAGTGTACAAAGATCTTCCTGCTTACCAGCTAGACTGACTAGAAATGTATCATGTTTTCAGTGACTTTCTAGATACCATTTTTCAGTGAGTTATTGATAAGCTTATAACTCAGGAGTGTTAGAGCAAAACAAACTTGAAAGTCATGGTTAGAAGGTCATCAATAACTGATAATCTTTCTAATTGAGCCTATTGCTTATGTAGCCCTGTTCTTAACATACATTGTGGCATTGTGTGAGGATTGGTGAGGGTGTATTTCACCTGGTTTGGAAGAATCCACCTCAGATCATTGTTTCTGACTTGAACTGACTGGCAGCTGTACTTTCAAATAGTAATAACAGCTTTGCATAAATTATTCACATTCTTAATTTTGAGCCTTTCTCTTACCTTTTGAAATGATATTATTGGATTTTCTCAGAGGCATGCCACCTCTCTCTCTCTCTTCCCCCCTCCTCCCTCTCTCTCTCTCTCTCTCTCTCTCTCTCTCTCTCTCTCTCTCTCTCTGTGTTATTAACTCTTGTTTTAAACACTAAAGATTATGTTAACAACAAGTATTATCTCTTAATGCTATTATTCTATAGGGGAAGAAGATATTGTAACACCCAAATATAGGAAAATCATTCTAAGAACCCTGCATGCCTTTTAAAATGGGATGTGCTTAGCTTTGTGCTAAACTTATTCTATTGATATTCATTTTTTCATGTCACCATGGACCACTGAACAGATGACACAAGTGAAATATTTTTCAAAGCTATCACTGCATTAGCAAATGAGTAATATATAGCAGCAATTGGGATGCTGCTATTAAAAAAGTAACCCTTCAGAGAGCAGCTGGATGACTCATTTGTCAAGATGAATATCTTCTTCTTTTCTTGGGGATGCACTTATTACTTATTCAAATGCATATAGTACATATAGGGGTGTGTGTAGGGGAAATTAGTGCATTTCTTTGACTTTGGTGCTAGTAAAATTGAAAGGAAGATCTAGACTTGAAGGGTGTTATGTTATCTTGCCATGTGTTTCCAGAGCATAGTGTGATCTTATTCTGCAACTCTTCTCTGTACTTCTATTTACTATACTCATGCAAGTGCTCTGCACTAGCTAGACCTAACCATTTTCCAACATCCTGGTGTGTTTCCTCTTGTTTTCATATAATTTTGCATCTGGTTTTGATACTTCTGTCCAGCCTTTGGATTGATGATTCTTTTGGGTGGTCTCATTTTTGAACTTGACTTTTTTTTTTTGTTTTTTAATAAACTCTGTCTTAATCACATCTGGCTCTAAGCTTTAATGCCCATGGGCGTGTCCTCACCTCCTTTTCATACTCAGCCTCAGCTCTCATGATATACCTGTCACAACCAAAGAACTTTCAGTTCTTTAAAACTGTGCTTTATGTCTGGTTGTCTCCGCCAGTGGCTGCATTTCACTGCTGCCTAGCCGGGCTGTCTGCTGGCAGGGACACCGGTTTTTATCTTGAGCTGCAGGGAAAAAGTATTTCTTAGTAGAGAACTCTCTGTAGGACACAGTCTTGATTTTAGTTTGAAAAGTTTGTAACTCTTTGGGGGATTTTTTGGATGTTCTTTGGGCCAAATTTTAATTAATGTCCTCTACTTAGGTTATACAAGGTCTCATGGCCAGAGACATTTGGTTGAGAAATGATAGTTAAGTTACTGGTCCTTTTTTTTTTTTTTTAAACACAAGTCCAGCTTCCTCCTGCAAAATGAGTCTAAGTTTTACCTGTCTTAAGAAGTTTAGAAACACTATTATTTAGGACTTTCATCACCACAGTTCACTGCCCCTTATTCCAAAGAATAATGGTCAACTTGTTACCTGCTCTGAAGTATTATTAACAATGAAGCAAAGACATTGTTTATTGGCTAGATCTAATTTGTTCTAGGAAACCCAATTTACATGCATCCTTTTTATCTCCAGATTCCATTAGCAAGTAAAATGATAGATTGTGCTTAATGCTTCATGATCCTTCATTCAGAAAACCATGGTCAACCAGCCATGCCTACAACAGTATGCCATATTGTGTGTGTGTGTGTGTGTGTGTGTGAGAGAGAGAGAGAGAGAGAGAGAGAGAGAGAGAGAGAGAGAATGTAGTTTTTGAAGATGTAATTCACAAAGCCAGTTGGAAGAAAGAAAAGAATGGAAAATTCATGGTTTATGTAATTGGAAAACTGGAAAATAGCAGAGTCATATGAAGTAGTGGAATCTGTATTCAAATGATATAATCAGAACTTGGGTGCTCAATTCTGTACTTGACATGAGAATGGAAGACACTGGGAGGTGATGGGCTGAGTGGGCAGCTTGATTAATTTTCTTTACCTTTGAACTAAAAACAAGGCCTTATCTAAATGCATCAGTCCAAGTTTGAAATCACATCAGTTTCCAAAGATGTCAGTTTGTAATCCCAGTAAGAGGGTGATAGCGGCTCTCCTCATAAACAATTGGCATTAGAAACAGGAAGAATTAGCAGTGGCCTGATGGGAGTGACCTCTTGACTCTATTTGTGGCATATCAACTCAAGTTTGATGTTGGCAATTTCCCCAGCCAAGAAGACTCTTATTAAAGCATTTATTATTTTTCATGGCCATTTTTATTTTGGAATGTTTATATGTTATTTTATAAAAAATTAAATTTGATATTCTATGTGTTTGTTGGTCAGCATTCGTGAAACACAACTTGTATGAAAGAATGTTACATAGTTTTGTGACTTAGTAAAGTAGTGAGTGAAAAGTAACTCTGTTCTTTTTAAGCTAAAATTAAATAACTTTAAGTAAAAATCATTCAAATTCAGTTTTCTAAAGGTGTATGTTGAAGTATGGTCAGTTTAACCCTTTCTACATCTTCAAGGATTGTAGTGGTCTTGCCAGTTACTCTTTCTGTCCACTCATTTTATAGCAAATGTTTGTGAAGTTCGAAGCTATATACTATTTGGCATGCAGTGTGTAAAATATGATCTTTACCTTCTGTACTTTTACAAATTAATTCTGTTTTCAGTGCTGTCAAAGTACTAACCAAGAAGAAAGTCAAAAGATGTTTTGAAGCGATCATTGATATTTTTTAAGGTTGCTTCATAGGAGCTAATTTGATGCTCATGAAGAGCTAGTATAAAATCAACAGACTTGAGTGTTCTGTTTACAGTTTCCAGGCCATGTGAAAAACCATTTGCACATCTTTAATGCCAGAGAAAATTGCCCCCGCCATTAGATTGTATAGGAAGCTTAGGAAGCTTAGACATGAGATAGAATAAGATTCCAGGGATACAAACAATTAGCCTTCTGACTTACAAGTCATTTCAACTCTGAATATGCTTCAGTCTCCAAAGTGAGAGAGCTAGTGATTGAATCATGTTCTTTCATTTCAAGCTGACTTTTGGGACCTTCATTCAATTTTGAAATTTCCATAATGAGCATGGTATGTCAGTCAGAAGTTGACTTCATCCCTAAAACTTTCATGTTCTGTAGGTAGAAGTTTCTCTCCCACCTGCCTGTTCCCTAATACTCAGCAGCTGCTTTCCAAATAATTTACTCAAAGGCTTAATATTATTTATAAATTCTTGGCCAGTAGCTCAGGCTTATTACTATTAACTATCTCTTACACTTAAATTAACCCATAATTCTTATCTATGTTTAACCACGTGGCTTGATACCTTTTCTCAGTTCTGCCTTCACATCTTGCTTTCTCTGTGTCTGGCTGGTGACTCCTGACTCTGTGTTTCCTCTTCCCAGAATTCTCCTAGTCTGGCCATCCTACTTATACTTCTTACCTGGCTACTGACCAATCGGTGTTTTATTAAACCAATTTGAGTGACAAACTTTTACAGCGTACAAGAAGATCATTCCACAGCACTATTCATGTTCCTTAAGTCTTCAGTCTTCCAAGTTCTTCCTGTGGTTACACCTTCTGGTGACATTTTACTAATCATCTCAGAAAAGCCCGTGCATAGGCACAAAATTTAAAGAGCATACCTGTGTGTGTGTGTGTGTGTGTGTGTGTGAGACAGAGAGAGAGAGAGAGAGAGGGAGGGAGGGAGCACAGTGGACCCGCTAATGACAGTGGCACTCAGCTTCTTTATTTCATTTGGCAAAATGTGAAGCCTGCACCAAAATGACCACTGGTAACACAACTAGAACCTCACACAGCATCTGTTTTTGTTTTGTTTTTTGTTTTTTTTTGGGGGGGGACAGAGTTTCTCTGTGTAATAACCCTGACTGTCCTAGAACTCACTCTGTAGACCAGGCTGGCCTTGAACTCATGTAGACCTGCCTGCCTCTGCCTCCCAAGTGCTGGGATTAAAGATGCATGCTACCACTGCTGGACAACAGCTAGTTTTTTGCTGGCATCAAAAAAATGTGTTTCTTGTATATAATTCCACTTGTACTTTGGCCTCATCTTTAAAATATCATTGAATAAAATTAGGGAAAGAAATAAAAGAAACATACATCCATAACTTTCCCCTACCTAATCTCTCTTGTTGTTGAAATCGTCACACACTCAAAATATCATGAAATATTTTTTAGTTGCTGGGCACTTTTGATGAATGTGTAACTTGAGATGTATTTATAAAGCAAAATATTCAGCAAGCATTTTAATTCTGGCCTGTGGACTAATGTTTCATGCCAATTATCTGTAGTAGTGATTGGGTAAACAACCTAGAGAATACAGATGCCTACACAAAATAAACTGGGCAGTCATTGCTGTGGTGAGGAGGACTTGATGTAAGTTCTCTACCTTGTAGAATTAGGGCAGTTAGAGAATGGGTACCTGTGACGTCGCTATTACTTGACCATTGACCAATCAACAAATACACTTCCTAGGATGATGCTGTATTCACAGCAGAGGTCAAGGTTTCCAAAGCTAGACTGAACTTCTAGTCAGAAGTTAATTAGATGGCAATGTTTGTGGTGAAGGTCAAAAATAAGATAAAATGTGAGCAAGTGAACAAGCAGAAGAAGCACAGTGCATGTGCATTTTTCTTTGGGTTTTCTCATTAAGGCTTGCAGCATTTTTTTTTTAAAAACTTTTAATCGATTCTTCATGTATTTCACAAATTCTTGTAAATTTGTGTATTTCACATCATGCATCCTGATTCTACTCATCTCCTTGTCCTCTCATTTCTGCCCCATGCCCTTGCAACCTCCCCCAACCCCTCAAAACAAAATAAACTTTAAAAGTAAAACTAAAAACAAAAAAAGTGCAAAAATATCAAACTAACATCAAATAAAGAAAGAAAGAAAGAGAGAAAGAAAAAGAAAGAAAGAAAGAAAGAAAGAAAGAAAGAAAGAAAGAAAGAAGAAAAAAATCTGAGCATGGAAGCTGTAGTGTGGCCCAGTGAGTCACACAGTGTACCCATTAGTCCATACATCTTTACTTGTAAGCATTCATTGCAATGAGACAGATGTTGATCTAATTCGAGGCTTCTGGCTTCTGCTACACCCTCGATACTGGGCCCTCTCTGGGACTGACTCCTCTTGGATATCCTGTTGTAAGGCATGTAACATGTTATGATAATGACTCCCGATAAGTGAGTTGGGAATCAGAGCAAATACTTCCACAGTTTATGGATATACCTGATTATGGTTAAGGGTGAGCAAACACATTAGGTTGATATAATAAGGATCTGTATCTGGTATTATTTTGGGGACATGAGGGAGTTTTAGATTCTTGTTTAGTAAAATCTCTTTATTAGTGATTCATTTACTCTCAACTTTGACTTTGGCATTATTTCTATTTTCCCCTTACACTAAATTTTATGTCATGAGTGTGTCATTTTTATCTTTATATGGGTACGATTAAAATTCGTTTGAAATTATCTTTTGATATTTCACATCATTAATTCATGTGCCCGAACTCCGTGAAAATCATGCAAACGTTAGAGTAGCGCTCACACTCCCACACCTATTTCTTCTGCAACTTCACCTAGACTCACGGCTAGGGACACCCTGAGCTCACGTCAGTATTCATGTGGCACATCTCTGTGACATGCACACTGTTGTGTGGCGGTTCAGGGAATCAGCTCATTTGTTGCATATTAAATCCAACACAATGAATCCAAATGCTAAAGCTGCCGGTGCCGCGTTTCCCTTTTATACACATCACTCTCAGCCACAGCCCACAAGCCTTAACCAAGCTACTGGCTTCTTCCCAGTCAGGCCACCAGTGCGGATCTCCCCCTGACCTGCTGGAAGGATGGGAATAAAAAAGAAAATCAAAGTACTTTTAAAATATTAAAATGCTTTCAAAAAGCTAATCAATTCCTGTTTCCCCTTTCTTTTCATCTTCATCTTTTTTACCCATTTTTTCTGAAGTGAGGAAAATCCCATGAGGCCCACTGCAAAATTAGTAGGCAAATTTTGTTTCCAGGATTTTAAAAATTTATTTTTAACTTTAAAGCATTTTTATGTGTTATAGGTGTGTGTATGTGCTCTCTCTCTCTCTCTCTCTCTCTCTCTCTCTCGCGAGCGCGCACTGTGTGTGTGTGTGTGTGTCTCGAGTCTGGAGCTAGAGTTACAGGTATTTGTGAGTTACCAGACGTGGGTACTGAGAACCAAACTCGCGTCCTATGGAAGAGTCCCAAGAGTTCTTAACTGCCATGCTATTTCCAGCCCACCCTTGTTCCTGGGATTTTATTAAAATGTAGGAAACTTAAGATTTAATTCATATTGAGGAAGGCATTGGCCCAATCTTCCATGTTCAAGGGGGAAAAAAAAGAGGTAAGGCTTACAATAAAAATGGATTTGTTCCACATGAGTAGAGCAAGATAATGGTAGATTCTGCTTCGAAATCTAGTTCCTTCAGTTCCCAAGTCAGCTTTCCAATAATCTCTAGATTTTATCACATTTTACAACCTGTTTCTGTGGCTGATTCCATTTAGGACACACACCGTGGTGCCTTTTCTTCGCCAGGTGCCTCTGTGTTTCCGCGAATCCTCTAGTGCTTGCTCACAAAGCAATAAAATGTTTCCTTTTGCTTTTATCCAATACATCCTAGATTAAAATAAATTGTTCGATCATCAGAAGCAGAGCCCTGACAATCACTTCCTACCGTCTTCAAAAGTCAGGGATGAGAATCGGAACGCGGCTATTATGTTTTGTCACCATGGCGGCAGCTAATAACACACCTCTGAGTTTTAGAATCGCGGCAGTCATGTGCACTGAAGCTTCCCACAGCAATCAGCTAGCGAGAGTCTACCATAGGCACAATGAGTTTTTATCAAGGTCAGCGCGGAGTCTGTCTTTAACTTCATAGTTGTTTGTTATGGTGGATGCACGTGTGCAGACAGCAGAGACCGGGTTTGGTTTAGGAGCAGCAAGCACCGCCAAGGATGCTGTAAAGAAACCAAATAGATAACTAGCACTGGTATATCTAAAAACGGCCTTCTACAAACACACACACACACACACACACACACACACACACACACACACACATATATAAAATTCAGTTTTTAAAAAGTATGTGTATTTATGTTTGTGTAGGGGTATGTGGCCATGAGTATGAGTGCCAGCAGAGGCCAGGGGCACCAGATCCTCTGAAGCTAGAGCTACAGGCAGTCTTGAGCCACCTGAGACGGTTGTTGGGAACCGAACTCGGGCCTTCTGTAAGAGCAGTGCCAGCGATTAACTGTGGAGCCATCTTTTAGCCACAGTTTTGTTTTTATGGAAGACATACTAGTGTTTTGCATAAGCACTTTTCAAAGCCATCAAAAAAAGGGGTTTTTTTTTTGCCTTTGTATTACTTTTTTTTCATTTTTTTAAAGACAGTAATTCTTACAGATGTTTTAAGTTTACAGCAAAATCGAACAGATGGAGAGGTGTTTTCTAGCCAGCTCAAGCCCTCACTCCGACGTGACTTCTCAATTATTAATAGGCCTCCATCAGATTGGAACATGTGTTAAAAAGAATAATTTATTTCTTTGTTTTTCAGCATTTTCTTTCTTTCAGAGGTAACTGTTCTCCCTCATGTCGATGCATTAGTGTTCCAATCTGATCATGTCTTCACAGCATGAACTTTTTCTGTGTATCCATCACAAGTCAAACACTGTGTCAACAGAAAGAGGATGAAGATGAATGGAGCACAGGTCCATTCCATAGTCAAGGAAATACTGTAGCAGAATAAATGCCAGGAAGGATGACTGGTGTTTACGGATTTCTTTTTTAACTTTTTTTCCCCCCCGAGACAGGGTTTCTCTGTGTAACTTTGTGCCTTTCCTGGAATTCACTCTGTAGCCCAGGCTGGCCTCAAATTCACAGAGATCCGCCTGCCTCTGCCTCCCGAGTGCTGGGATTAAAGGCGTGCGCCATCACCGCCCGGCGATTATTGATTTCTTTAACTAAAATCCATTAAGTGACATGTGCTAAACACTTCTAGTTTTATGAAGTTCAAAGATGAATAGACTACAGACCCCAGCCTCCTCTCATAAGAAGAGAAACACAGAGAAATCGATATCATGTGGTAGAATCGAGTGTAAACACAGGCTTAAGGAAACAGTACTGTGAAACTCAGAGGAGGAAAATCAAGGGTTGGGGGGACACTGAATGGTGCCTGTGTGGTAGAACATGGTAATGAAACAGTCAAAGTGAGACCCCAATATGGTGTCCTTGGGAATCTGATAGCCATTGTAGTAGATGTTATATGATAGCAGTACAGTGAATACATAAAGCAGAGAGACAAATTTGAAAAGTTAAGCAAGGTTAGCTCTTCAAGGACTCTAATGTCAAGCCAGATTGGCATTCGTCTTTTGGACCAAAAAGCCCAATAAAATCTTTTTGAACAGATGAATATTATAACTATGCTTGTGTTTTGATATGCCATCTGCCAGTAAATTAGTGTCTGAATTTATAGGTTACAAGACAAAGAGCTGAATCATAAGGCTGATATATTATAGCAGTTCTGGGCAGATCTAGAGTGCCAGGAGTCATGAATAAAAGGTTAAGAAATCATGACGACATGGCAAGGGTTTTTGATGAATTGGCATGGCAGAGGAAAAGAGGAAAGGAGAGTCATTTCATGTTTAAGGGAAGAAAATTTTTATGGAACAACAGATTTATAGAAAAAGGTGATGAGCTCAATTTAGGTACGGTAATTTCCAGGAAGGCCAGAAGAAATCCATTTTGTTAATAATACAAGCTTAATGAACAGACCAGTTCATGGTCTATTGCAGGCACTTAAATATGTATGTATGTATATATGCACACAGACAGATATGCCCTATATGCGTATACATTTAAGTTTATATGTATACATGTGTATATTTTACATACATATTAGTACATATAAGAAAATGAGATATTGCAGTATATTTGCAATATCCATTTAAGATATTTAAATATATGTGTGTATATATACATATATATATATATGTACATACAAATGTTAAGCTTGGAAAGAGGCAAACTATTTGATATGTGAACATAAAGCTTAGAGAAAAGTTAGACTAGCTTTGGACTGGTAGGCATTAACACATGTCTGGTGAATGACAGCACTAGAAGGGATGAATCACATCAGGAGCATGAGCACATTAATTTCAGTGGGCTAGAGTTAAAGATCTTTGGATATTACAACATTTAGGTGTGTGAAAAGGGGAGGGATGGAGAGGGGAGGGAGAGAGAGGGATTCAGGGAGGGGGAGTTCCCTGTTCTTCCAAATAGAAAGTAGCAAGTATGAAGCAGTGTTTAATAATACCAAACAAGACCTCGATTTAAAATGTGGTTTGAATTTGACAATTGGGAAAAAATCAATAAAATGGGACTGAGCAGAAATACAGGCTCAGCAGTCAGGACTAGAATGTTAAAGGGGAGATCCGAAAGTGTCGTCATCAACAAAATTTGTGTTACTCTTTTACAAAACAAAATGGAAATGAACTGGGTGGCAGTTTGGGGTAAGCACGTAAATGTGATGAAAATGTTGTATTTACAAATATATAATAAGTGAGACAGTTGATTAGCTTGGACTGTTTGGGAGGCCCCCAGGCAGTGGGACTGGGACCTGTCCTTAGTGCATGAGCTGGCTTTTTGGAGCCTGGGGCCTATGCTGGGACACTTTGCTCAGCCTTGGTGTAGGGAGGAAGGGACTGGACCTGCCTTGGCAGAGTCTACCAGGCTGGGCTGACTCTCCAGGGGAGATCTTGCCTTGGAGGAGGTGGGAATGGGGGGGTGGATTGGGGGGAAGGGCTGGAGGGTGGGAGGAGGGAGGACG
>CABHPQ010169963.1:8125-23692 GCA_902168405.1 Peromyscus aztecus
TCTCCTACAGTATGGATGGTCCTAACAATCTCCTACAGTATGGATGGTCCTAACATTCTCCCACAGTATCACCTAACTGATTCTGTCTGAAAATGCCATTCCAGATAAGGCCAAGTTCTGAAGTTCTAGTTCATGAAGTAGACATGAATGGGGGGGAGAGGCTACCCAATCTGCCATCTTCATGGAGCCCCTCCTAATCCCAGCTACCTTTGACATACTTCTCACATACCAGCTTGAATCAGATCTGAGTTTAACCTTCAGTGTGAGCAGCCTCCACCAGAGACAGTTTCTAGTCTCCAAGCATCCTAGTCTCGACTGCCCACCTGGGACGAGACCCTGGTCCCCATGATAACTGGAAAGGGCTTGCCTTACCTCAGCTTTCTTTGAGAATGCTAAGCAGTTACCCTGGAGTTGAAGATGAGGTCCAGTGTAAAGGTCCTAGGTGATATCCTGAGGAGTGAATTCTGTTCTGATCCCCTGACTTCTCTAAGCTCTTCCAGGGCAGACTGTGTGAGACTCTGGACTCTGTTCACAACTCCCAAAGAGACAAGCCAAAGAGCAGCCATGTCTACTTCTCATGTTCTGGCACACCCATCCTACCTCCACAAGGTTAAGAATGTTTGGTCCCACACAAGACAAGGGTAATGGTCAGCCAGGAAAGAAAGGCAGCTGTTGCTACTGACTGCATGGCCACAGACTGCAGCCTCCATGCTGGGCCTTGCTCAGTCTTTGAGGCTTGGGCCAACCCATCTGTTCTGATCACAACACAGTTAATCTGCAGTGACATTCTATTCCCAAAGTCTGTCTGGACTCACAGAAAATATTTTGATTATTTTCCCAGGGATATGCTAATGAGGTTATTTGAACAGTAAGGAAAAAAAATGCCAACTGGATGATAAAACAGTCTGGATGGTGCATACAGGTCAGTGGTGGGTAAGTGCAGGCACACTTGATCTACTGTGGACAGACTTCTAGAGAATTCAGACATGATGGAGTTAATCACAGACAGGTCAGGGGAACTGAATGAGCTTGCTGGGTTCCCTGACCTGGGAGCTTCCTTCCCAGGCTGGGCACAGCAGGGACTCCAGGAATGAGCCTGGGAAACCTATAATGGTTCTCAGCCCTCTCTAAAAAAGAAAACTGGCCAGGAAACACAGGGAAAAAAATGGATTCCTAAGCCCCACACCCACAGATTTTGTTTCCACAGATTTGAAGAGAAATCCGGAATCAGAGTTTTATTAAGCTCCACAGCTGACTGATGTCTGGGACCAGTGGACTTTGCTTGGAGAAAACAGTGAAAATAATGAGGAGCTTGTACCTGTTCAGATTTCTGCTCCACCTTATTACTCTGTACCCCGAGGTTGCTCAGCGGCCAGCTGGAAGACTCCCCACAATGCCCACCACTTGGGGCAGATCAAGACCCAAGTGCAGATCCTCCAGCCCCAGGGAACAAGCCGATCCTGTGGCAGGACAACTCAGGACATGGCAGCCACTCTCTGTTTATCACCTCATCTTCTGAGCCTTGATGTAGCAATAATAAACCTCTCAGCCTATTCTTGCTATTCTGGGGGGCGTTTTGGACAAGCACCCATTCATAGCCACCTACATGCTATGGGGAGTGAAGGCTACCCCTCCACTTCATATTCATGGGGAGTTGCCATGGTTGTCTGTAAGCAATCCTTAAGTTGGGGAAAGATCGTAGAAGATGAAACTGGGGTCTGGGAGGCCACTGCCCTTCTGACTCCTTGAAGATTTTCTCATTCTACAACCACAGAGGATCGAGGCTTCGGTATAGAGAGGCATTGTATAATGATGTTTGAGTCAACAAAACATGTAGAAAGCAACAAGGTCCCACAAGTGACATCATAACATCTTTGTTTGCATGAATGTGCTCCAAGACATTCACATGACAACAAAATTGCCTAGTGACTCGGTTTTCAGGTGTACCCTCACCATTAAGCAGCATATGACTGTGATTATTAAAGACATGGCGATTTCCTTACAGGTAGCACCTACAATTCATAGACACTTTGGGAAGACACACTGGCAAGTCTACAGACATGCTTGCACCGATAACCCCTTTCACGAACACCACACTCCGATTCGCTTAGGAATATGCACTCACAGTGGGCTTCCCAAACATAGGTGGAGTCACCAGAAAACCTCTCTGTAATATTCCACCCCCAAATCCCTAGGGCCACATCCCTCCCTAACCTGCCAGGTCCCATGTTTCTGGGCTTACACAGAAGATGGCCCCAATACTTGCCGTTAGATAAGGAAAATCGAATTAGCTCAGAGATATGGAACCCAGGATGCCCTAGAAAGGATACCTGTCATGCTAAGCCCCAGAAAGTCCAAAGAAGAGGAGAAGCTGCAGATGCTCCCCAACCACAAGGAAGAGGGGCTATAAAGGTGCTTCCTGGGGTTCACAGCATAAGGAGGGACATCAGGAACCAGTTAGTCCTGCCTCTCACCTTGGAAATGAGGAAGCTGTGTCCAGAAGGGAAGTGGCCAACCCAAGGTCTCCTTTCAGTTCTTCCCAGCACTTGAGTGAGTGAGAGCGAGAGCAAGAGCCTGCATTAGAGCTGAAGAAGTCATCTTTGTCTCCTGAAGCACTGTCCCCTTGTCCACATCTCCCTTGGTGACCCACATGCACAGAATTCACAAACACACACTGTACACATAGTCTTATACTCAAAGTCCTATAATCCACAATCACAAAGCACGCAAAATGGCAATGAAATGCGAAAGTCCTGACTTTTCTACCTTCCCAGGTAGGAAAAGATAATAAATTTTACTACTTAAGTCCTAAACCCATGATTCTCCTCAGATCCTATGATAATTAACCATCCATCTTTATTATCCATTTTACTTGACTGAGAATCACCTAGGAGGCTGTCTTAGTCAGGGTTTCTATTGCTGTGATGAAACACCATGACCAAAAAGCAAGTTGGGGAGGAAAGGGTTTATTTGGCTTATACTTCCACAGCATTGTTCATCACTGAAGGAAGTCAGGACACAAACTCAAGCAGGGTAGGAACCTGGAGGCAGGAGCTGATGGAGAGTCCATGGAGGGGTGCTGCTTTACTGGTAGGCTTTCTTTACATGGTTTGCTCAGCCTGCTTTCTTATAGAACCCAGACCACCAGCCTAGGGATGGTACCACCCACAGTGGGCTGTGCCCTCCCACATTGATCACTAATTGAGAAAATGCCTTACAGCTGGATCTGATGGATCCACTTCCTCAACTGAGGCTCCTTCCTCTCTGATGATTCTAGCTTATGTCAAGTTGACACACAAAACCAGACAGTACAGAGATACACCTGTTTTACTCAGGATTTAACTGAGTGAAAAAGACCCAACCTGAAAAGAAGGCAGCATCATCTCATGATACGGGATTCCAGACTGACTTATAAGGGTGGGAGGTGAAAATCAACTGAACATCCACATTCTCTTTACTCTCCTTCCTGATTTACCAAGATGTGGGGAATTTCACGAACTCCTCCATGCTTTTCCACTATGGTGAGCACTACTCTTTTGAGCCATGAGCCAAAATCTACCTTCTTCCCATAAGTTGCTTTTGGCCAGGTATTTTGTCACAGCAGTGAGACAGGACAAGTAACATAGACCCTATGCTCCCTCACTCCCACTCCCAAACTCCAGAAATAAGTAGGTCTTCGTTCAGGAGGCACAGAATTTTGGGAGAGTATTATCTTTTTCCAGCTCTCCATTGTTAAACAAAGGCTGAGAGGTTGCATGCATGCATTCCCAAGACATTCAACTTAGATGTCCATCAACAGATGAACAGATAGTGAAAAATTGGTATATTCCAAAATGGAATACTGCTCAGCTCTAAAGAAAAATGAGGTTTTAAAAATCACAAGAAAATGGATGGGCTTAGAATATACATTGTTGTAGGTCATACAGTCTCAGAAGGAAAAACTCCATGTTCTCTCTCATATGCAGAATCTAGCCAATAATATAAGTATCTATTGAAACAAATGTACATGTGGGTACAACATAACAAGAAAAAAACAGACCAAAAAAAGGCTAAAACATAAGGAAGGGGGAAAGACTTGATGCAGGTAATGGACACGAGTTACAAGAGAGGATATAAGCTGATTGTTTTTCTTGTTCTAATTCTGCCACATGTTTTTTGTTTCGGGTGGTGGATGAGCGCATAAAATATATTCAATATTGGAAAGTGTAAAATTGAACATAACCCTCCACAGCTTCCATTCAGAATGCCTATTCTAACTGCATAGAAGTTCATGGAGTTGCATAGACTTTGGGTCTGATTAATTCTGGTGTGTGATGTTTTTGTTTATTTGGGAATGTTTTTCTAATAAAGTTTATAAAAAAATTTTTTTTAATGCTTGAGATGGACAGGTTTAGGCTCCGGCAGGACCCGGAAGTTCTGATCCAGCCTCTTCCCTTCCGGTGCTTCTGGCCCTCACTCAGCCTGCTTCTTCCATCATGGTGCAGCATCTCTGCCCAGCCCCCGTGGCGCCCTTGGGTAGAATGGTTGTTATTGACACCGGCACCAACAGCCCAGGCATCATTTGGCAAGCCAACCCCATTCTTACAAGAAGTGATCTATGCTGATGCCACTACTCCACACAGTAAGACCAAAACCATCCTCACTCTGACTCCTGGGCCCACAGAGGGTGAGAAAAGGACGGAGCAAATTATTCCAGTACCGGCCATCATGGACACTAAGGACAATGTCATTCTACAGGGACGTGGAGGGATCTGAGGGGTCTACTAACCTGATCCATCTCAACGGCCAAGTCCGCTTCCCTCCCACAAGCCTTTCAGGGAGCTCTCGAGTCCCTTTTCCAAAGTCATCTTAAAATATGTTTTTTAATCTAAAAGGGCTCTACCGTAACAGCACATTTGTAGGTCACTCCTCTGGCAGCCTTCCAAGAACAAGGAAGGCACCTAGATAGGCAGGATGAAGTTTGTCCACTAAACGAGATCTTTTGCTCCTAAGAAAATTGGTTCTCCCTCCGCTTACATCCTTGCCCCCCGCGCCACCCCTCCTCCCCCACCGTGCATATGTAATTCCCACACTCACGGTCATTGGGTTTTCTGTTCCTTGGAAACTGTGCAAAGGGGGAAGGTGACAGAAGTAAGATCACAGGAGGCAATGGAACCGTCAGCAAACCCGTAGAGCACAGAAACCAACAGGAAAGCACCGGTGCCCCAGCAGCTCCAGCTCCAGAGATCCTTAGAGTAGGGGGAACCGTTCTACAGACGTCAGATGCACTTGAACGTACTGCTCACCATCCGCACTCTTTGCCTGGTCACCCGGGCTGATCCTGTGTCATCAGGAGAAGATTAGGGCACCTGCTACAATCTCTAATTTAGGGGACAGAGCACTCAAGACCGCCATGGGAGTTCACTGCACTCCACACCAGACCATGTACCGCATGCTAGGGTGAATGAGCGGGCTACCATGCTACCAGGTCCGGAGCTCACAGTCTCAGCATGAGGAGAGTCATATGTGAGTGGACAGCATGTTGGAAACAGTCAACTCTTCCCTTCCTAAGGGTGCAGCAGAGGGAGGAATATGAGAAAAAAAAAAAAAAACAGTAAGAGTTTTCCTTTCTTCCCACCTGCCACAAAGCCATTCCAGGAGACAGGTAAGATTTTGAACCTGGAAGGTCTAGGCGACCCTCATGCTAAAACAAAGGATCATTTTCAAAAGCTTCAAGAAGGCAGGTCAAAGGCTAGAGATACCAGAGCTTGTTGAGTAGACTGGTCATCACCGTGGGACAGGGATCTCAAGGTTGTGCTGTCCTGGGTTCCACTAGGATACAGATGAAGGGTGCTACAGCGTGGGGAGTCTTTGGTCCGAGGCAACTACCTGGGGGAGGGGAGGAAGGGAATAGTCCTAGGCAAATTTGATGCCAGTAGGTGTCACAGCCATGGCTCAGGTGACTCCACCCAGAGCACAGTATTTAACCAATCCAGGGCCACAGGAGAAAGCCCAGCCCCATGAGGCTGGCAGGAGGAGCAGACTGAAGTCTGGCCCCCATCTAGGAGATTCCTGCAGGCCCCGGACCCAAGAGTGTCCGCCCATGGGACTGCATCCCTGCAGCCAGGCAGAAGAGTGAGCCATCTTCAGCAGAGTCACAAACAACAGGAAACACGAGCTGACCCCAGAGCATTGTAAAGAGAAGTCCATACACTTAACAACTGTGATGCCTCTAAGAATAGCTCTGATGGGATTGAAGCACATCACTACACCAGTGCAGGAAATGGAGATGGCAACTTCCTGGAAAAGACAGAGGTGCGGCAAAGAGGGGGTGACCACAAAGGACCTCTAATATGATTAGGCACTTCCCATTAAGCCAGCAGGACATCCAGACAAGGGTCCTGCCCCTGCAAGAGCCTAGAGACAGGAATAGTGAGGTGAGTTACATATTCAGGGAGAACTGGACAGAAGTAGGCATGAAGACCAGGGTTGCCAGAGCCCAGATTCTTCTGGAACTTGCATCGAAGCCCTGGGATTGGGGAAAGTGGGGGAGAGTGTACACATTCATTCTACAAACATGGCCAGTGGTTGCTCACTGCCAGACTATGTGATTATAAAATCCCTTTCCAGATGACTTGCTTGTCTGAGATGCCATAGACACCATGTATCCTACAGGAGCAGTGGTGTTCCCATCCCAGGTGCTAGCTTCCTCAGACTGGACCATTCTGTGTTCAACTGGGCACAGCCTGTAGGTTACACCTGCTCCACCAGGCTCCCCACAGGTAAGCAGGTGCTACAGTGTTGGGCATTATCACGACCTTCCACACCTACCCACTATATCTCATTAATATGGAGAATGGGAGTACACGGTGCCACCATGGAAGCATCCACCTAGCACCCCAACCCTGATGCTCTGCCCATCTGAATCTCCAAGGAGAGGGGACTGATCAGGAAACAGCCCAGCCACGCCTGCATTTTCTGCACCTGTCAGGTTATCCCAGGTCCAGCAGGGCCCACAGCTGAGCTGGGCCCGCTGGAAACCGTGCTCTAGTTAAAATACATCTATCTGCAGCATTCAGAAAATAGCCATCCACAGTATTGCTTTCAGCTATAATGGAAAACTGATGGCTTTTATCTCCCCAACTTTATGACTATTGATGGGATAGAGGCTGAGGTTTGATGACCATTTAATAGCCGACCCTGCGCAGTTAGAGGAGCATCAGAAAGCAATGAGGGCGCTGCGATGATTGTCTGGCAGAGAATTCGCCACCGAGGTCCAGGAAGCAAAACAACCACCCTCCCCAGGCTCTGACACAAGAAGGGAAAAAATCAAAGTCATCATCATTTGGTTTTACCCCCTCCTTTCCGCCCCTGACCTCCGGAGTTTGATCCAAAGGGGAGGGAAATGGGTGGAAACTGAAGCAGGCCGGAATCCTCGTGGAGAAAGGAAGGGGACTGCGTGTTAGAGACCCCTTCCCCTACGGCTGGGTTCCTTGAGATCCCCAGATCTCCCCACCCAGCCTTCAACACCCTGTGGACTGGATAGCTTCTGGCAGTATTGTGGGGACACAGGAAAGTCTGTCAGACTCACTTGGCTAGAGATGAGAGAAACGGTTTCTCTTTTGCCAGGCTCAGGCTGACCTGAGGTCCAACTAGTCTTCAACCTTCTGCCCACAGCTAGAAGCCAAATGCCACCTCCAGAACTCCGTGTGTAGCCAAACACCAAGACTTCCTTGCCTTTCTGCTCTGCCCGCCTCTACCCAACCCACTGCCCTCCCTGCATTCCCACTGGGACAGAGCTGGGTCTGCAGGCCAGCAGTCGGGCTGGGCACATTACATTTTTAAACTCTGCAGCATTCTAAAGTGGGGAGATAGCTCAGTGGTAAAGTACCTATCATGCAAACATGAGGACCAGAGTTTGGATCTGCAGCACACATGTGGAAGGCAGGTATGCTCAGAAACCCCAGAAACGGGAGAGTAAGAGGGGACCCTGGGGCAGGGGCATTAGAGAGCAGAAGAGCAGGACACGAGTGATTTGAAATGGGAAGTGGGTAAAATGGAGGGGGTGGTATAATTTGGAAGATGCTACACAAGCTTCCAAGGGAGGGAAGCATCTGCTAAGTCCTACCCAGCTGTAACACCTGTGACCCTGAGGGTACAATAGTGGCACTCACAACTTGGCAGTAACCAACAGCTCTGTAATTGGACTTAAGGTCCACTCAATAGGAAGGAAATCAGGCCAGGTACTTGAAACCTAGCCAACTACCTGGGGCTAGTGAGGCCATGGATCTTAGAGAAGAACCTATCACAGCCACTATATTAAACCAGCCTAATTCCTAACTGTGTTCTAAAACACATCCTCATACCCACAGAGAAGGGTAGCTCTTACCACTCATCAAAGAAACTTCTCTTTCTGACAGAAGGAGATCCTTACAGAAAACCACGAGTCAAAAAGCAGAAAATGCTGAGTGGTGGTGACCACACCTTTACAGCAGAGGCAGGTCAATTTCCAAGTTTAAGGCCAGCCTGGTCTACTAATTGAGCTCCAGAACAGCCAGGGCTGTGGCTTAAGTTTTCCTGCCTGGCCCACAGTCAGGATAAATCTCTTTCACCTGCCAGTCCCACAGCCGCTCAGACCCAACCAAGTAAACACAGAGACTTATATTGCTTACAAACTGTATGGCCGTGGCAGGCTTCTTGCTAACTGTCCTTATAGCTTAAATTAATCCATTTCCATAAATCTATACCTTGCCACATGGCTCGTGGCTTACCGGCATCTTCACATGCTGCTTGTCCTGGCGGTGGCTGGCAGTGACTCCCTCTGCCTTCCTGTTCTTTTAATTCTCTCTGTTAGTCCCGCTATACTTCCTGCCTAGCCACTGCCAATCAGTATTTTATTAGCAACACATTTGCCATACAGAACATCCCACAGCACAGGGCTACACAGGGAAACCCTGTTTCAGAAAAAAAAAGAAAAAAAAAGGAAAAAGAAACAAACAAACAAACAAACAAAGGAAAAGAAAAGAAAAGGAAAGGAAAAGAAAAGGAGCAGAAAACAAATGATTGTGGGGTACACAGCCCCAGTTAATGTACCTGTGACACAATTTCTCCATCTAAGGCTCAGGGAACATTGTGGAAGATGGGGCAGAAATATTTTAAACGTCAGAGAACCAAGAAATCTGCTGTGGGAATGTGTCTCCTGGGAATGACGGAAGCTACATTCATGATAGCTCAACAATATGGCTGCCTAGGCAAAAACTGAACATGAGAACATCAGCAGACACGCTAACATGGGAACGGGAAAACTCGTGGACCATCACCCCTCGACAAAGAAATACAGGCAACTGACCAATGCTGAGAGGGTGGGAGGAACAATCTCTCAGGAGTGAGCCACCTGGCTAATCAGGTAATACCAAGGAGTCAGAGCTGAAATCCTCTACACACAAGTAACATTAATGGACTGCGTAGATCGTACTTATGTATTTAGACATAAATGTGTGTGTATACATTAAAGGAAAAGAGGCCATGATTTTGAGAGGAAGCTAGGAGGGCGTATAGAAGGGATTGGGGAAAGGGAGAAATGATGGAATGTCGGATATTTAAAATAAAATTTCAAAAAAGAAAAGTAAATGAGATGCTGCCACCCTTTAAAGAATAAAAATAGGCCTGGTGGTGGTGGTGGTGGTGGTGGTGGTGGTGGCACATGCCTTTAACCCAGCACTCAGGAGGCAGAGGCAGGCGGATCTCTGTGAGTTCAAGGCCAGCCTGGTCTACAGAGTGAGTTCCAGGACAGCCAGGACTGCACAGAGAAACCCTGTCTCGAAAAATCAAATAATTAATTAATTAATTTAATTAAAAAATAAAAATAAGAGGCATTTGTAGCAGCACATGCCTGAAATCCCACCCCACCACTAGGAGATGGGCAGATAGATTTGAGGGGGTCAGCTCAATAGCTAGTGAATAGAGAGCCAAAAGAGTGAGCTCCAGGAAAAAGACACTGCCTCAGAAAATAAGGTAAAGAGCAATAGAGGACGAATACCCAACCACCCAACCTTACACACACACACACACACACACACACACACACATGCTATGAGTGACTGTAAAGTCAAATTTTTTAATTAAAAAAATAAACATTACAGTGTTCCAAGTATCTAATCCAAAAATCTGAAATCTGAAACATTCCAAAATCTGAAACATTTAAGCATCAATATATACAAGAAGTGAAAAGGTGCCACCAGGAAGGTTTATCTCATGCAAAAGTTATTGAAAAGACAACATAGAATTACTTTCAGTCTGTGTATATAAGGGATGTGAAACATAAATGAAGGTCATGTTTACAAATGTGGTGGTTTGAGTGAGAATAGCCCCCGTAGGATCACATATTTAAATGCCTGGTTTCCAGTTGGTGGAACTTTTTAGGAAAGACCAGGAGATATGGCCTTGTTGGAGGAGGTATGTCACTGGGGATGGGCTTTGAGATTTCAAAAAGGCCCAGTCTCTCTGTGTCTCTCTGTGTCTCTGTCTCTGTGTCTCTCCTCCCCCCCCCCCCTCTGTCAGTGTGTGTGTCCTTCTCTCTGCAACCTGTGGATCAGATGTGAGCTCTTGGCTACTTCTCTAGCACCAGGGCTTGCCTGCCTGCTGCCATGCTCCCTGTCATGAGGATAATGTACTAACCCTCTGAAATTATAAGCAAATCCCCAACCAAACAGACAGCCTTGGATTTCACCTCCAATATAGACACATATATATGCAAAGACTAAAAATAATTTATCTAAAACACTTCAGATCCCCCCAATTCAGACCAGGCATGCTCACCATCCCCAGTTTTTACAACCTCATATGATGAATAGGACAGGGTCACTTGTATCCATTTTGTTGTTTTTGGAGACAAAGTGTCACTATGCAGCTCAAGCTGCCTTTGAACTCCTGCTTCCTCTTCCGCCAACCTCCAAAGTGCTGGAATTACAGGCATGCACCAGCACATCCTGCTCCAACTCTGTCCCTTTTTTTTTAATACCGGAAGACTCATGGAGGTCACATCTCCCAAGGCTGGGGGGTGCCTAGAGCTTTGACTCTGTTGGGTTCACCTTCTGCCATATCAAGCTTCCTCAAAAGAAGAGGACACTGTCCAAAGAAACAAGACTTCACCTCTCATCCAGGTCCTTAGGGTTCTCAGTTACTTCTCTAGACTTCAGCATCTTCACCTATAAAATAACATTATGTTGGGATGGTCTTCTCCATCTCCTCTACCTGTACAGGGAGCAGTCCTGTATCTTTGGGGCTTCATCAGCCACAGTTTCAGCAACAGCCATGTCCCCTTCAGTACCACAGCTGTCACCTTTCCTCACAGCATATAACTTATCCTGGCAAGAATAAGACTAAGGCATACTAAAGGCATTTAACACCAAGTCCCTACCGTTACCCTCCCCAACCCCCATGTTAGATACCACTGCGCCAGACTTTCCACCAATCCACTTATCTTTCAATGACCATGCAAAAGTGACCAAGGCTAGTGGGTGGAGTTGTCCAGGGACAAACAGCAGGGAAGTAGGGGGCATGGCTCCCCTTCCCACTCACTGCAGATGCTCTAACTGGTCCTGTCTGAGTTTCACATGCATACACACACACACACACACACACACACACACACACACACACACACCTCCTTAGAGGAACAAGCCCACATGAAAGCAGAATACAAAAGCATACAAAAGCAGAATTGTAGCAGTAGGGAGCTTGGCCAAAAGAGTTTTCTCTTCCCTAGGCTCCTGAACATGCCAGCCAGGGCCAGGGGGACCTGGGAGGAAGGGGCAGGTGTTCCAGACATGTTACCTTGCACCAGCTTGCTTCCCACCTGCCCCTCTGCTAGGAGATAACAGTCCACTCCTCCCTCCAAGCAGGGCTCTATGCTTGGCCACAGCTTAATCACTACAATTGCTGCCTGGAGTCTTCCAAACTCAGGGCTTGTCACACTTGGTAGCTACTACCTGTTGTGTCTTAGGGATTTCAAATTGTCCCTGAAAGAATTAGGTGAGAGTTATCCAAAAGCATGCAATCATCCTTGCTCACTCATTTAAAACTCCCTCAGTATGGGTGGTGAGGGACCTCACACCATAATCTCAGGGCTGAAGTAGGAGGGTTGCCATGAGTTCAAGTTCAGCCTGGACTACACAGTATGTTCCAGAATAGCTTGGGTTACAAAGTAAGACATTCAAAAGGCAAAATAGTAATAATAGCAATTAAAAAAATAATTTTAAAAATAAATAAAATGCCCCCCAGAGAAGCAAAATCCTTAAGGAAACAGAGCCAAGAAAATGTATACCTCAGACCTCAGAGGCCAACATGCTTTCACTCTCTTAATGTGCCTCTCACCAGCCCCTTCCTGACACAGTCTTCTGGTTTGTGATTTAATGTTATCAACACATAGATCTATTCCTCAACTCTTCAGCTTTGGGCATCATCTCTCCTAGAGTCTCAGGTGATGGCTAAGAAGGCCTCTGCATCTCTCTAAAACTGTAGTTAAAGGGAAGCAGATTCTGCTCTCCATAATGACCACTGAGCAGAGAGCAGTTCCAGTGACAAATGGGAGAACCTTCTGCCTGCTGTAAAGACAGTGGTAGCCACTCCATTCTAGCTCATGGCTCCCCTTCACCTGGGGGAAGTTGCACATCAGTCCCAAGAATTCTCTAAGGATATTTAGAGCACCCCCCTCCACAGAGGAGCTAGAAAATGGCTGTCCCCTACTGTCTAACTCAGATAAACATTCCTTAGATACTAACAAGTGGACACACACACGCTGTGCAACCCATCCATGGAGACACAGCTCAGCCAGGAAAACCAGCATACCGTACTGACATGGGAAAATGTGGACCACATTTTAGGAAAGCACAAAATGGCTTACAGAACAGCAAACATGACATCCTGTTGTTTAAATGTATGAACATCCTATAAAAACAAAGTCCAACGGTGTATGTTCCCCCAAAGTGCCATCCAAAGTTTATTTCAGGGCATTTGTATTAGAGATGACTTATATTTGTGTCTTGCCTGGATGATCCTTCACATTGTTACTACAGTTATGGTTGTTGTTGTTATCCTCATTTTTGTTTGTTATTTTTTATTTCAAGACAAGATCTCTAGATAGTCCACACTGGCTAGCCTGGAACTCATGATCCATCCTCCTGCCTCCACCCAATAAATGCTGGGATTCCAGGTGTGAGCCACCACACCAGATTTCAATTATTTCTTACAATGAATCCATAGTACTTTTATAAAAATAAAAACTAACTGAATCTCCTTTTGAGAACTAGAAAGGAAAAAAGCAGTTGGGAGAGGAGAAGCAGGGAGCATCCTGGGACGCACAGCTCCCTGTCATGACGGAAGATAAGAGTATCACAGACTGCCTTGGAAGGGACTAAAATGTGTCTCTGACCCCACACTCACTGAAAGCTTAGAGGGGCCTCAGTCTCTTTTTCTGCATGTCTGAGGACAGGGACTGAACACCTAAAAAAAGTCACTTGTTCTAATTTCTCAGTGTCACCACATCAGCTATGAGCTGGGCAGCAGAGGTGTCTCTGAGCATCCCCAGGGGACTGGTCCCAGGACATCCAAGGATATCAAAAAAATACTCAAGTCCTTTATGTAAAATGGTATATATTCTGCATTTAATCTATATAATCCTCCTATATACTATAAATCATTGTGGGGTTACTTATAATGCTTAATATAATGTTATATGCTATAAAGTTATTATACTGTGCTACTTGTTATATTATTGTTATGCTGAGGAGTTTTCTTATATATATACTTTCCATCTATGAGTGACTGAACCCGTGGGTATGGAAATTAGATATAGACACAGAGGGCCAAGTGGATTAATTAGGATTCAGTATAATTCCCAAGCTATACTAGGGCCTGCTCCACCCGACTCCTTTGTCCTATCAGGCAGCAAGTTGAGAGAATCCTTAACCAGCTGGAATTGGGAGCTGACAGGTGAGAGGCATTGATGGAGGGGAGCTCTCATCTGTTCAGTCCCCCCCACCATGGTCATCTTAATCCCCCAGCCTCAAACTTTTCCTCCCTCCACACACAAGCTCTCCTCATTCAGTTGGCCCTTTCTGCTCTAAGCAGGATAGTACACACATGCACACACACACACACACACACACACACATACACACACACACACACACACACACACACACACACACACCGGCTAACCATGCCCTTCTTCCTCCTAGGCCCCTTTCTCCCTAAAGCCTCTGCCCTAAGGCATCCTCCATCCTCCCCCGGCCCAGCTACTGGACCACTCTCCACACAGCCCTCCCTGGCTCTCCAGGGCTTGCCTACAGCACGCAGTTTAATCCTCACAACTCTTAATTAAACCAGGCCTCCTCTTCATGGCTGCTGGTTCACGGGGGCAAGCCCTGACTCCCCAAATGAGCTTAGAGCTCTTTGAAGGAGCTCATGTTTTCTACGTGCCCATGCACCAGGCCGCTACTCACAGCTTTTCATGAGCTATTTCCCTTAATCCCATCATCTCCATCCAAGCCCTTGCTTCTCTGCTGAACTCCCAGATAACAAATATCTTTTGTATTTGACATTGACACTTGCACATTCAAAGGTTTTCAAACAATAACTCTGAAACCCAAACATCCTCCCCCTTCTCCTGGCAAATTCCTTTTTCTTCTCCTCCTTTCTCAAGGTGATGGCTTCACCAACCAGTCAACTGCCACACTAGAGACCTTGATAACCTCCTTCACTGTCTGCCTCCAATAAATCCTTAGAAACTAACCCCCAAAGGACCCAATATCATCCCTATGACCAGTTTCTCTTTGCTTACAACCTGCCTGGCCTTTATCTCAGGCCCTGCACAGTAAGGTCTCTTACTGGCCTCCATGTCTGCGGCCCCCAGCCCGTTCATGCACAGCAGCATCATTCTAAACTGGCAGTTTGGGTCATGTTATCCTCCTGCTTAACTACTTCTTGGCTCCTCATTGTCTTCCAGAGAAAAATCAAGCTTGCTAGCAAAGTACAGAGGGGCCGAATAAGCTGGTCCCCTTGCCCCTTCTACATCAGTCCTCCTTGATACATTCCCTCTGCAAGAAACAGAAGGGTCACCTCAAAATGCAAGTCTACTTCTCCTTCAAAGTAGGGAGAAAAACCACCTCCAAGAGGGCTTCTCTAGTGACCCTGCCAGCTATGAGGGCTAGCCTTCTACCTGTAGCTAAAACTAGCCTAGCAGTGCCTTTAGATGCCCAAAGAGACATCCCCATATATATCTTCCTACATGGGCTACAAAGCTACTGTCTTTGTAGACACAGGTTCTTCAATCAATGTATGTCCACACGCTCATAAAGTTCTTGATCAAAACCCAGGTCTGCCCCATTCATGACACAGCTCTCTGATTCCTTTCTTAAGCACATCTTGGTACCAAAAGTCTAGCCCCCAAGGACAGAAAGAAGGACTCCTTACCTCAGGAAGACCTGAGCCAGGCAGAATTGGGGCAGATATTGCAAAGTTCTCTATATGAGCAGCAAACGTGTGTGTGTGTGTGTGTGTGTGTGTGTGTGTGTGTGTGTGTGTGTG